>BQNB010010454.1:40023-79728 GCA_026074375.1 Tanacetum coccineum | reverse complement strand
AGAAGTTGTGTAGTGCACCGATTCTAGCGTTACCCGAAGGAAATGAAGACTTTATCGCTTACTGCGTGATGCTTCAATCAAAGGGTTGGGCGCAGTGCTAATGCAAAGAGAAAAGGTGATTGCTTATGCCTCACGACAACTAAATATTCATGAGAAAAATTACACCACTCATGATTAAGATATTGTACGTGTTACATGTCTTACATCGGAAATCTTGTGGTCCTATTTTATACATTTACTAAACCTGTGAATTCACCAACTTTATGTTGACGTTTTAAAGCATGTTTTTCTCAGGTCAATAAGGTACGGGAAACAAGGATACATTGGTGGTCATCATTTTGGAGTCATTACTATAAAGATTTGGATGCATTACATTTTGGGAATATTTGTTATGTCTTAAAATCTTTACTTTTCATGGATGAACTATTTAAGCTTCGGCTATTGTAACAAACAAGTCTATTTGATCCAATGTATCAATTTTAAACGACTCATATAGAGGTCGTTCTCTTATCTCGTGCTGTTGATCTATGAAGTAACACTCGCCAACCCATATTCCGCTGCGACCCATTTTAGGGGTGTTACATCGATCATATAACTATCCCACACCCTTGCCATGCACTAATTATTAGTGCAGGATACCCCTAGTACAACCCTCTGAGCCTATCCTTTTTCACGGTTCTCGTAATTTTCTGGTGGATTCCAGATCATTAATGAAGAGCATTGTTAACCCTTAAACCAATCGTTACACCCAAATCGCCTTAGCCTACCTTGTATGTACTCATTTTTAGTACATTATTATGTTTAACCCAAGTTAATTATTTGAATACATGATTGCTAAGTCCTTATCCTTGTAAATACAGTTTTGGGACGATTGGGATTCATGGTAGTATTTATTTAGCAGAAGAATGGGGAAGAAAAGTTAAGTCAATACCCGCATATGTTTGTCAAATGATCTTCATGTTATTTTGATCCACCTCAAATCGGGTCATAGTTAGATTGTAAATATCGAGCATGTAACAGCTCAAGTGTAGGGGTACGTATTATAAACCCCGTATGATGTATTATGTTAATCAAAAAAAGAAAAAGAAAAAGAAAGAGATTGATGTAGATTTGTGTAGAGTTTGTATATCTTTGTCTGAGTCTTGGCTTAGCAACCAAACCAGCATGTATTCGTATAAATAATTAGCTAACCCTTCCACTCTAAATTCACTCAAAGCCACCCAAATTTTTCCTATCCGTTTCTGTTTCCATTATATGTTATCTTACACCTACACCCCACAACCCTTTAAAAGACCTCTTAGATAGTAATGAATAATACTTGCGCCTAGCGATGGTGGTTTGTCTTTACCAAGCCTATGGTAATGTATATGCTATGACAGGTAATGAGTGTTGTATTTTCTGTTTCCCCCATATGTTTATTTTATTATACACATGTGAAGAGAGAAACCCCAAAACCACTCTATGTGAGGTGGTAGTATATATTCCGTGCTATTAATTAGAAAGGTCTAAAGGTTGTGTTCAAAATACTTTTTTTAAAGAGTGGTAAAATGACCCTCATATTGTTATTGTCTAGATAGAAAAGCCTATTTGCTTGAGGCCATGCAAATCTAAGTGTAGGGATTATTTTGATGATGTGGTCAGTTTTTACACTTTTTAGGGTTGTTTAGTCTCCTAAATCATGCTTTATGCCAATCATTGGTATTATTCATTCCTTTTCAGGTATTTCACATTTGGAAGGCATTTAGAAGAATTACACGTGACTTGGGCTCATTTGTGAAAGAAACGGACGAGACTACAGACCTACACCAACATCTCTTAAGATAATGTCTTTAGAAGCTGGAGACGGTGTCACAGATACAACGTGACACCGTCACAACAAAGACCAAGATGGTGTCACAAGATCTCATGACGACGTCAGAGCACACAACCCAGCCCATTATCTAGACTATTCTCTTTCATGACAGCGTCACGATTAAAACGTGACGCCGTCTCAGTGATTTTCCTATATATACAAACCCAAATTTAGGGTTTTAAGTGTGTAACTTTAAAATAAAAAGAGGGTACGAACCCTAGTTCATTTAACAGCTGTTAGGGACGATTTTAGGGCCTAAAAACCCTATTGTACTTCCTTCAAATCATGTTCTAATCAAGTAAGACTTATTTAATCATTGAATATGTCTTGTTGTGTGATTCTTATATGTTCTTGCTTTACCTATAACATGCTTGGCTAAGCTATCTATTGTGTTTATTTATGATTGTATGAAACCTAGGATGTAGATCTTAGTGGTGTTGTGTCTTTTGATGTTGTGCATGTTAAGGCCCATAGATAGCCAACTTCTTGTATGTATTGCTATTGATTTGTCTTGGAAAAACATAATTGTGTAGAAAGGATACCATCGGGTAACAGTCTTTATACTACCTTTCCCCTTATATGGTTGATACACTCTTAATACATTTCACATGCATTTAATATACTCTTAGGGGCCTTGTAATAGTCTTCATATTACCTTACTTGTGCATTTCCTTAACAAAATATTAAATAGACGGCGGGTTCGTGTAATTCGTTCATGACTTAGGAAATATTTACATAGATCATCATAAGTGTGACAAAGAAACAACACTAGGAGAAGCAATCTAGGGAGTAATATATGATTAAATAAACACAGTCTTTTATTATATTGTTATCACCACTAGTTTAGTTTATATTTAGTTTAATAGCTAAAACCAACCACCTCTCTAATATATGATTTTACCTACTTTCATAAAACATAAAAACACAAAAAGAATCTTATCTCAACCCTTAGAATTATGTTAGACCATGATCAAGCCTTCCAAACCTATTCCCCGAGTGAACGATAACAACCCCCCGAGTCTTGCCTATACTACTACTACTACTACTACAATGATTAGGTGCTCTGCCTAGGGAGTTGTAAAACTTCGTGTAGAAGTCCTACGACGACCGCATCAGCTACTATCTCCCACACTTGATTTCAAGTGAGGGGATGAACACCTTGTTGATTACTAAATAAGGGTGGAGTCAAGCTAGTGACTCGAACAAAAACAAGCACTTCGTGGGAGGCACCCCGTGCTTATCCTTGTAACTATGTTTTGCTTAATTTAAATTCTGCATTTAGTTAGTTTTGTATGTTTCTAACTTAGTTTTGCAGTATCTCTCTATAAGGGAATGGAATTCGAGGACTCCGTGACTCGTTTTATATGGTTAAGTGGTTGCTGAAATACATCAAGTTACGGCGTAACTGTAATGGTTACGGCATAGTTAATATTGTTACAGCGTAATGTTTCATATGATTACATCATAACCAGATCTAATAATTTTTCAAATTTTCCAAACCACATTATTACGGTGTAACTCATTCAATGGTTATGTTGTAATCCCTTCTTGTAAATCATTAAAATGTTTGAAACTTTACAAAATCGTGTATATTGGTAAATGAACTTTGTGGGTATGTTCTTTGGAAACCCTCACGAGACTTTACTCGTCCACTTGGACCACCAAGTGGTTTAAAAGGCTTGTTGCATACGCTAAATGCAACCGTGATTCCTATGAAAGTGAGTTAGGATTGTATTTCTATCTTGTACATTTTGGTATCTTTCTTTCTTTTTGCCGAACCTATG
Organism: Tanacetum coccineum; assembly: GCA_026074375.1. NCBI lineage: Eukaryota > Viridiplantae > Streptophyta > Magnoliopsida > Asterales > Asteraceae > Tanacetum > Tanacetum coccineum. The sequence continues at coordinate 76,092 of BQNB010010454.1, read as the reverse complement.
CTTTTGTTATTAGTTTTCTTGCAGCTATATAGGTTGAAGTATGTGAAGTAATGCTAGGACGAAGCTTGGCTACAGGAAAGCATTTCAAATCCGGATTAGTTGGATACCATGCCGAAGATGATGATGGGATATTTGTGATTATGGATGTTGCTCAAGGAAGTAGACTTGGAGCATGGCTTAGAGCATGCTATTTCTTCATCATACCAAGCAAATCTATGGGAGTCTTTCATTCTAATTATACTCCTATCTTTAATTTTCATTTCCTTAATGTACAATAGGGACATTGTACAAACCAAGTGGGAGGATGGGAGTAGAATTATCACTTGACTAATATTTGCCTTCGATTTTCTAGTTTTCTTTGAAAAATGGTGCCAATTTTAAAATTTTTACATGTTTTTCTTAATGAACTAGAATTAATATTTGCCAAGCGCACTATAACCCTTTAAATTAATTGGTGTGGATAAGCCTACTATTCCATTTTCATCTATTATACAAAAATCCACCACATATATAAGTGTGCCTGTAGTATTATAGACTTTAGAACTTGGCCTGTACATCTTTTCGAGACCTAATTGATTAGTTGGAATAGACAGTTCAAGAAGGCAACATCTTAGGAATTCACCCAAATAGCCTTTATGTATGTGTTTATCAACTTGTCACACTGACTTGTCGACCTCCCAGTGTAAAACCCTTTGTTGCACTCAATGTCAGTGCAAGATACCCCTTGATCACCTTGTTAAGCCAATCCCTGTTTAAACCCTATATGTTTCGTTACACCATTTCACCTTAGCCTACCATGTAGTCTTTATTTTCTTTGTGTTGAAATCTCTGGCTACTTAAGTCCATGGTTCGAGGGAATATGTACGAAAATTTTATGCATTCGTGAAAGACCTATCATTAATGATCTATAAAGACCCCCTTGTATCATCAATTTCAATATTGTTCATCTAAAGTGGGGGGGGGGTGTGCGTATTATATCAAATGCTGTAGGGGCAATAATAAAAAGATATAAACTCCTGTAGTATTTGTATATTTTAAAAATGTAAAGATGGTGCAACTATAAGCCATCTTAATGATTATGAAGAATGGATCTAGTAGCCCATTATTAATGATCAGATTTTAGTACTTAGACACTTTGGGACTTATGGATGGGACGTAGCTAGTTATGAAAATCTTTAGATTACTTTTAAATATTTGGTTTCGTGTTTTTATTTAATAAAAATTATTTTGTATCCTGTGTCTTATCCTACACTATATCATTCTACTTCCCGACCATTGGTTTTGCTCGAATGAGGGATCTGATTGCAATCATGTATGTCTATTCCATCGTTATGGATGTGTATATGTGATTTTGTCGCCCTTGTTGGTGTAACGCTTTTGTGTAAAGATTGCAGGATGATTCACCTTGTTAAACATGTTTGTCACCCTTGTTGCCTTTAAAAGTTGTTTAGACCCTAATTCTAGCTGGTGGAGATTTGTGTACTTTCCAAGCTTATGATAGAATACATGTTATGGCTGTGCAATTGAGTGAGCACCCCGAAATGAAACACTTGGATTAATCATGAGAGTTGAGTGTTTTCGATCCCTTTTTTGTGAGGTGTTCGGCTATGATATTTTCTAGCATAAGTAACTTATAAATTCCTTTCTCCGAGTCAAATTAGGGAAATTTTTTTTTGAATTATTCTAACAATTCTACTTAAGGGCAAGTAGAAGTCAAGTGAGGGAATATTTGATAACATCAAATAATTAATACTTTTATATATCAAATTCCCGCGTTTATTGCCTCACTTTATATCATCTTTTATTATGATTCGGGATTACTAATTTCATGTTATTTGGTGAATTCAGGTAATTAGAGGCGTTGGAACAGAAAAGATGCGGAAAAAGTGCAAAATGAATAAAATACGACAAAAACCGCATTATGGAAGATATTACGGCTTAACGTTCCGCAGGATTTACGCCGTAATCAATTATTTATTTCGAAGATTTGGTCTGCCTTACCAGGCATTATGGGTTACGACTCGCAAGAGTTACGTTGTTAAAAATATTTATGGAATAATATTATACTGGCTGACTAAGGGTTTACGCGTAAACCGTGTAATACATTAGCCGTAACATATTTTTACTGACCGAGGAACTGTACTTTGGGAATCCAAAATTCACACTTGGAAAATTTGGCATACAACTCCTCTTTCTTAAGCAACTCTAAGATTAGCTTAAGGTGCTCTTCGTGTTCTTGCTTGTTCTTCGAATATATCAGAATATCGTCAATAAAGACAATCACAAATTTATCCAGATATGGTTTGCACACCCGATTCATAAGGTCCATGAATACGGCAGGTGCGTTTGTCAAACCAAACGGCATAACTTGAAATTCGTAATGGCCGTAACGAGTTCTGAAGGCAGTCTTCGGAATGTCTTCTTCTCGAACCCTCAGTTGGTGATAACCTGACCTTAGGTCGATCTTCGAGTAGACACTCGACCCTTGAAGCTGATCAAATAAATCATCAATTCTGGGGAGTGGATAACGGTTCTTCACTGTCAGTTTGTTTAATTCCCGATAGTCAATGCACATCCGGAATGATCCATCCTTCTTCTTGACAAACAAGACCGGAGCTCCCCAGGGTGAGGAACTGGGTCTTATAAAGCCTTTGTCGGACAGCTCTTTCAGTTGCTCCGATAACTCTTTCATTTCGGAAGGCGCCAATCGATAAGGTGCCCGTGCTACAGGTGCAGCACCAGGTACCAAATCAATTTGAAACTCCACTTGTCGAGTCGGAGGAAGACCCGGCAAGTCCTCAGGAAATACTTCAGGAAAGTCTCGAACTATTGGCACGTCCTCAAGTCGCTTCTTCTCCGACTTGTCTTCAACCTCCTTTGTAGTGACATGTGCCAAAAAGATAGGAAATCCTTTTTGCATGTACTTCTGCGTTTTAGTGCACAAAATGATGTTTCTCGTGTCACATTTCCCTGGTTACTTCCATCACCGTGTATGATTAATGTTTCATTTCCCTAGGGGATGCGAACAATCTTCTCGGCACACACAATGACCGCTTGGTACTTCGCCAACAAATCCATACCGATTATAGCATCGAAACTACCAAGTTCTACAGGCATTAAGTTTATGTTGAATGGGTGGTTTACGAAGTTTAATGTGCAACCACTAAGGATAGTGTTTAACCCAATTATTCTCCCGTCAGCTAGTTCGACATCATAATAGTGATCTAGGGTAGATGGCGTGATGTCAATTTGGGAGCTAAATGCAGTAGACACAAAACTCCGATCGGTACCCGTATCAAATAAGATATAAGCATAGCGGTTGTTTAGAAGGAACATACCCGCAACAACGTTGTCTGGGTTTGCCCCCGCATTTCCAACCACATATACCTTCGCTGGAGCCCTGTCATTCCCAGCTTGATTACCACGGTCATTGTTTTTCAGTTTTGGGCAGTTTCTTTTAAAGTGTCCTTGAGATCCGCACTCATAGCAACTATTTCCCTTCTGATTATTGTTGTTGTTGCGGTTGTTGTTGTTAGCATTTGCAGGTCGGCTTCTACAATCCTTGGCCAGATGGCTATTCTTTTTGCAGTTATTGCACCTAGGTGGACAAGGACCTTCTTGATTGTAATCACACTTGGAACATAGAGGTTTAGACCCGGCGTATGGTTTCCTGTCACTATTGCCTGCAATGTAGGCCTGGCCTATGTTCTGCCTCTTATTCAGCTGTTGTTGGTTTTGATTGTTCTTGGAAAGATCATCATACTTTCTTTTCTTTTCTGCCTGACGTTCAGAACGTTCAGCATAAGGCATTGGGTCTCTCATTCCATCAACATCAGTTTTAAACTCGATAGCCTCTTACATGTTTCGGCTTTGATGCCTTACACTGCAAGTAGCATAATCGGGGCAAGCCACCGATATACTTTTCAATCTTGTATACCTCTTCTGGGAACATCTTGGCACACATCAAAGCTAGTTGCTGAAATCGTCGATTGTAGGCCACCACATCGGTGCCCTTAACCTTAAGATTCCACATCTCAGTCTTAATCTTTTTGATCTCACCCCTCAGGCAGTATTTATCAGTCATCATTTTCTTCAGTGCTGCCCATGGCATGGCATGAGCTGCTTCAGTAGTAGTGGTCTTAACATGGGCATTCCACCATGTAAGAGCATCATCTTGCAGAGTGCAAGTCGCGAATTTGACTTGGCTAGTTGCTGGGCAATTGCTAATGCTAAACACAGATTCCATTTTCTCAAACCATCGAGTGAGTCCGACGACTCCCTTAGTACCTTTGAAGTCCAAAGGTTTGCATTTCAAGAATTCTGAGTAAGAGCATTCGCGAGCAGTTTGCGTTGGCCTTGGTCCTGAACCATTGCTATTGTAGCCATTCCTAGCCCTGCTTGCTTCTGCTTCAGCCATTGCAGCAGCAACTCCTTGGTCAATTAAGGCCTGAAGTTGTGCCTCAGTAACAGTTGTGGTTGGTTCATTTGGAGTTGGTGTGGCTGGTTTTGACCTTGTGGTTCTTTTTGGTGCCATTTTCTTCAATCACAAGAAAATACAATACCCGTTAGATTTCATAAAATCGTAACCACGACATGACGTAACCATGATAATTATGCATCATAAAATAAACAAGTTTCAAGTCACTTAGTGAATATACAAAACAACACACGTTCGACATAACATAATACATCCATTTCCATATATAATCTGGAAATATACATGATCTGTTTGGTACAAAATGCTTCCCTATCGTTAGTTCAAAATGAAATCAACATAAAGCCCTACTAGCCGGGAGTTACCCGTAATACTTAGTAGGCTATACAGGATAGCTAATCGGAAACAAAAGATCTATACAAGATAGCTAACCAAAACAAAAGATCTATACCGCCTGCTAGCTGGGAGTAACCCATAAAACTTAACAGACTGCATAGTAGATACAATCATAATCAAAGTCTAGGAACTGCTACCAGTGTCCTCCAATGTGTCAACACGTGCTCCAGCCTCCAAGGCCTGGGTACGCATGATATACTGAACAGCAAGATCATCTGCAGCCTGACGCTGCCACTCGTGGCGACGCGCATCAGTCTCTAATACTGTAACTCGTCGGCCTTAATGCCTGCAGTGGGCCTTCAGACTCCAAGTCCATTGAGGCGTCTGATTACTCTCTTGCTCATAAGCAAGTCTCTCTCTCCTCAATACCTCAATCTCAGATTCACAGGCTGCACGATCTGTCTGGGCTATCGTAGATGTCGTGTACATAACTACCCGAACTCTCTCTAGTGCAAACATCTAACCTGGTAACTTGTCCCTCCTCATTGACCAACTCTAAGGCGGTCATAATTCCTCCTCTCTAGTATCTAGGAGTCTAGGTCTCTATAGTGGGTTCCTGCTGTTTCTCGCTGCAGCTAAGCAGCCGGCAGAACTCTCCTCCAAATCTCACACCCCAGTCTGGAGTTTTAGTAAGTGGTAAGTCTCTTCCGAGGCGGTTGATATCGTGTTGCCTAGGGAATATTAAGTCTGCGGTAGTCGGTGGTGCAGGTATAGGTACAGCTGGTGGGGTCTGATGGGTGTAGTGAATGATAGAAGTCTGTGCTCTATATCTCCATCTCAAACCTCGAGTGCTATAGGATAAGAGGTCGAATCCGGTGAGCTAGAAAGGATGGTGGTATTAGGAGGTGTAGGTGCCTCGTCCTCAGCTGGCACTAAGTCCTCAGGATGCTCAGGCTCCGGAATGTACACTGGTACATGGTCCGCAGGTACATACTCTGGAGAATGTGGTGCCTGCTCCAGCAACTGTCGGGCAGCCTCCTCGTAAGGATCCTTGATCGGGATACTCCTAAGTTCGAGCTCAGAGTGAACAGAAGTATAGGTAACGGCAGAATCAGCTGACATGACTATTGTGACCAGCAGAAACAACTTATGAGTATATATTATATAAGGCTCTTATGATATTATATGTAATATTATTATACCACGTTATATCAATTTATGAATGCATCTGTCCCCTAATGCAACAATTATGTATGCATGAATATATGACATATGTATGTCGTGTACAACCCCGTTGTATGAATGAGTTGTTTGATATTTGGTTATAGTCCAGCAAAAACATTTGACTGGTTCTCTATAACCTTGGACTCTGATTAACCAATCTGTAACACCCCAAATTGGGCCGCAGCGGATAAGGGTCCTGGGGCGTGTTACTCCTCTTGTCAATAGCCATGTATATATGAACGACACATAAAGTCGTTTAAAATGATACATTGGTTTTTAATTGAAAGATCTAGTACAAAAGCATTAGCTTTACTTGTTCATTGTTGAATATTTCAAAAGTTGACATTACATTTCCCCAAATAGGATGCAACCTAAATCTTTAAAGCGTGCAATCCAAAAATATAACCCAATGCATCATTGGCATCTCCCTGCCTATTGATCTCCTGATAAACATTGCTTAGAAACGTCAAACAAAATTGATGGTCGATTCATAGTTTGATAAAATCATAATAAGAGCAGAGATCCGCAAGACTTTTTTGTGATAATGCAACAATGCAGATTCACAAAACTAGATTTACATTATACACTAAGCTCATGACACTAAAGCTCGCGATCTTTCTTGCAATTATAACTATATATTGCGAATTCTGCGCCCGATTAGATGTTCAACCTGAAACAATCTTATTCGAATGCTATATACGTTCGTTCCTGGTGATAGCTAGACTCACATCAGATACGGGCGAGGTGTCCCGAATAGATCTATTAATAACATTCGCGCTAACATAATGTAATTACCAACTACATCTATGCAATTGGACAGTCATGTTAAAGGGCTCAAAACTTGGGTTATCGCTACTTAGGCAACATGTAATCAATATTGCGTCCAATTTATTAAAATAAAGTGTTTTCAACCCATAATTATAAATCTTTGAAATCATAAAAATGTGGCTATGGAACTCACCTTGCGTTTAGATAATCCAATATTCGCAGATAAAGCATCACACGTAAAGATTATCGATGCCAACCTAAATTATCATAGGTCCGAATAAGTACCAAGTTAACTTGAATCTAATCTTATGTTGTTAACTCCGTACTATGTTGGGCTATCATAATTAAAGAGGTCATGACATGACGTTCGAAGAGTTAGGACACTTTAAATCGTAAATCCAACAACTCGTCGAAACGCCATCCGAAGAGGCCTCATTATGAAACTCCCTAGTAATATAGTACTTTGATAACCACATAATATTCTATATAGCTCAATACACCAACTAATCGGTTTTGGAAAAATTGTGTTTAATAAGTTAAACAGTTTATATTACCTGTTTAGTAAAACTGGCGTAACTTTTGAGTCTAAACCGATTCTCGCTGTTTTCTTATGTCAATCTTTTCGTATTAAGATGGGTTATCGATATTTGACATTTATAAAATTTTCCACTGATGAACAGATAACTTTTATGTTCCATGACAGAAGTTGGGTTTCTTATATACTTCGTATTTTGTCGTCGTAAAACCACGTAACGTCGTATTTTATTCGTTATATAAGTTTTTAATGATTCTTTTATGGCGGGAAGGACGTTCTGTATTTGAAAGTTCTATATTTTTATGAGGTTACAAATATTATAAATTTATGTCATGATAGTAACTTTTATAAAAATAGTTTTATAAAAGTATTAATTATCGATTTAAAACTTGCGAAATTCATAAAAACTCGTTCGTTATTAATTGAAAAATTAGATTCTATCATTTTGGATTCCTAAACATATGTATATATTTATTAAAAATATTAATACTTATCTGTTTGGAATTTTTATAAAAATGTTTTTATAAAATTTTATTTACGACTTCGTTTATTAACGTATAACTCATTTTTAACGTAACTTTTTCGTTATTAATCCGTTTAACAAGTTTCTTACCTTTTCGGAATCGTCGTGAAATTTATTATCTTATAAAAATATAAAATAAGTATGTAAAATTTCGAATTTTGGAAGAATCTTTGAGCTGTTAAGCTTTTTACTCCATTTGTAAAACACTTTTCTTTTTACTTTCTCACTTTTCGTATTTTATCACCAAGGCTCATATATCAAATAGATTTATTTACTTTTATCTTATATTAAATGTCCATTTTCCATATGTAGTACACAATATGTTTAGTTACCTAGAGTTAACAAACCCAATTGGTAATACTTAGAATATCATAATATTATTTTTGTACTTATTTTTACTAGTTTTGTCAATAATCATTTTCACGATAACCAAGTGTGTACAAGTATATTTCTTTCCATTATGACCTTTATTTTAGTAGTTCTATTAGCTGATTAAAAGTCCATAATCATATTAACAGGTCTTAGGTATTTCTTTAAGTTGAAAACGTATTATGAAACTATTTTAAGAACCCTAATTTAATCCAGATCATTTTTACACTAAAAATAACAATGATACTATATTTTTTCATCTTTTTAACATCATGTCAAGTAATAACCCACATATATAAAAGTGTTCTGTAAATATTCATTTCATGTATAAACTTCTTGTTTATGTATACAAACCTAAATGGTGATTTAAGCTATCAATAATCTCATGTGCATATTAATGAAAGATATAGCAAACATAAAGAGTTTAAATGGACCTTATGATGAATGAGGGATGATGATTACATGTTACTAAAACTTGTTTAGCCACATTTACACCAAGACTTGCACTAATAAACCCTTACTTTCTTAATGGAAACCCTAACTTTCTTTTCTTTGAGAAATACTTGGAAATGGTGATTCAATGCTTGCAAATGCCTTAGTATACCTTAGAATAGATGTATATAGAAGGTATGGATTGTGGAAAATTTTGTATGATTTGGTGGGATACCTTGTTTGAAACCAGTGAAGCTCTATGTGCCAAAAAGTCGAAGTTTGTTTGATTTTTTTTTGTTAATGATATGCATATATGATTCTTTATTTATGTATTTGTATAGTATGGTGAAAGTAATGGGTCTAGGTCGTCAAAGTAAGGTGCAAAGGCATTGGTTCTTAGTCTTTGGTATGGCACAAGAGTTAAATGGACAAGTTTGGTTTTTACTTACATGAAGGTATGGTACTCATTTGACCAATGTCTGCAAGTCTGTTTGTCATTTTTCATGTATATATTTGTATTTGAAGCAAGTATTTCGGCCCCAAACAAAGATATACATTAATACTATTTATGTTTTGGTATAAAGGGGGTATTTGTTGAAGAGTAGGAAAGTTTTTGTGGTTCGGGAGTGCCTAAAGCAATTATCGCGAAACGTAATACTACTTTTCGTCTATCCGATAATATAATAAAATGAACAAAGTTAATAATTATTCTCAAAATAATTATATAACCCTTGCTTGATGTAAACATTTAATTGTTTGATGCCCGTTTACATTGAACGCTAATTTTTGGCGTACGCGATTTAACCTATCGCTTATGATTTTAAGCAAACACGTAAAATTCAAAAAGGTACATTGTGAATTTATTGATGTCGTCAATGACTTGAAAACACAGGGTGTATTTAGTCTTCCCCGTTTAAACGATGCTTGTCCTCAAGGCCTCCACATGCAGGCACTTTACAGACGGTGTGGTCTTGGCGAAGAGGTGTGGATATTTCTTTATGAATTGGTCTTCACGCTCCCACGTGTACTACAGACCTCTTTGGAGTTCCATCGAACTTTGACCGATGGGATCCGACTTCTCCTTCAACCGTTTAACTTCTCGGCTCTACTTTTCTACCGGTTCTCAACAAAACTGAACGTTTGTGTCCAAACTTAATGTCCATCCCAACGGAACGGCTAATGGTTTGTCGGCATGACACTTTTTTAGATTAGATACATGAAATGTATTATGGAACTTCTGCTCAATTCTTCTGGAAGTTCAAGCTTGTAAGCAACTTTTCCAACCCTTTCTATTACCTTAAAAGGTCCAACATACCTAGGGTTCAACTTCCCCCGTTTGCCAAAACGTTACGGACCCCTTTCAAGGAGAGACTTAAGCAATGACTTTGATCTCCAACTTGGAATTCCATGGCTTATGTTTCAATGTCAGCGTTACTTCTTCGGCCGATCCACGAGCAGCTTGCTCCTTTGCTTAATCTGAAATGATTTTATCAATGGCTCTTGGATCAGTTCTGGAATTCGATAATCGGAGCTTCTCAACTTCAGTACCAACAAACAATGTGTGAGCGATACTTCCGACCATAAAGTGCTTCAATGGGCGGCCTTGATGCTAGGTGATAGCTATTGTTCGGTATGAACAAAACGCGACTAATGGCAAAATGGTTAAGACCCACCCTTTCCAAAGTAGATTAGCACAAGCACGAACATTCCTCGAGAGTTTGGATGGTTCCTCTCGCTGTGCCCGTCTGTTTGTGGATGGTACGCTGTAACTCTATATCCAAAAAATTTGTACCAAGGCGTTCTGAAGGGCCTCCAGAAATTAGATGCTGAATCTCGGGTCTCGATCGCAAATGATCGCGGACTCTGGGTATCCCATGCCTTGTGTCCACTTCCTTTAAGTACATCTTGCAAGTTAATCCAAAGATCGGTCTCTCTCATTGGTGTGAAGATCGCAGACTTAGTGAGTCGGTCAACGATCACCCAAATTGTATCATAGCCTTGAGACGTCTTAGGAAGCTTCGTGACAAAATCCATGGTGATGTTATCCCACTTCCATTCGGGATCTTAGGAGTACCAAAACAAATCCTGGACGGACCTGTGTGATGTTGGCCTTTGACCTTAGCACAGGTAATCACTTGTTAACATAGGTAGCTATGTCGGCTTTCATGTTGGGCCACCAATATAACTTCTTCATGTCTTGGTACATTTTGTCAGAACCCGGATGAATAGAGTATTTTGATTTATGGGATTCGTGCATGATCACGGTCCGTAAATCGCCATATACAAGGTAACCAGCTTCTGCCATCTGAGGCACTGGGTTCCATCCTAAGTGGTTCCAACTTTTGTTCTCTAATTGCTTCTGGGAATTTAGCGTTTTCAACCAACATTTCCCCCAACGTCCTTCCTCTTAATGTTCTGGGTTTTTTGCGCTTCGCTTTCTGAGCATTAAGAATCTGTTTGGAAGGTCCAAAACTAATTGTCAGATACCAATGCTTGAACTCTTAGTGGTGGTTCTCGTTTCTTTCTGCTTAAAGCATCTGCAACGGTACATTTGCTTTCCCCGGGTGGATAACGAATATCGAATCGTAACTCACTTAGCAAATCTCTACCATCGGACTTGCCTCAATGTTCAACTTTTTTTGTTCTAGATGTGTTGCAAAAAACTCTTGTGATCGGTTGAAACACCGTACATTAGTTTTCCATATTAAATAATGTCTCCTGATCTTGAGAGCGAAAACACCACTGCACCAAGTTCTAAATCAAGAGTCGTGTAGTTTTTCTCATGAAATTTTGGACTTGGGGGCTGATGCCCATAAGAAATCACTCTTTATCTTTCATCAACGCAAGCCCAAACCGTTCTTTAAGCATCAGCAGTATGCGATGAAGTCTTCGCTTCCTTCCGGTAGTGCAAGGATTGGTAGCACTTGCATAATCTTTTATGATCTCAACATTTGAAATAGCTGTTTCTTGTTTATCGCAACATCAAAATTAACCTTCTTTTGAGTATGCTTTGGTCATTGGTTTGGCGATCTTTGAAAACCCTTCAATGAATCTTCGGTAATATCCAGCAAGACCTAAGAATTGACGAATCTCCGTTGGTGACTTTGGAGATGTCCAAACCTAATGGATTCAATCTTGGCTGGATCCACATGAATTCCTTAACTATCGATCACAGACCGAGGACATTGTACTTTGGGAAATCCAACATTCGCATCCTTGGAAAATTTTGCATACATACTCTCTTTTCTTCTACAATTCCAATATTGATCTTCTAGATGCTATTGTGCTCTTGCTATTCTTCGAATATATCAGAATGTCGTCAATAAAGATAATCACAAAATTTATCCAAGGTATGGTTGCAAACCCGATCATAAGGTTCCATGGATTACGGCAGGTGCGTTGTCAAACCAAACGGCATAACTTGGGAATTCGTAATGGCCCCGTAACGAGTTCTGAAGGCTAGTCTTCCGGAATGTCTTCTTCTTGAACCATCAATGGTGATAAACCTGATTTAAGTCAATCTCACGAGTAGACAACTCGACTCCTTGGAGCTGATCAAATAGGTCATCATTCCTTGGGTGCGGATAACGGTTCTTCACCGTTAATTTATTCAGTTCCTCGGTAATCGAATTGCACATCCGATATGATCGTCTTTCTTCTTGACAAAAATAGACACCCCCAGACAGAGCTCCCAAGGGTGAGGAACTGGGTCTTATCAAGCCTTTATCCGGATTAGTTCTTTCCAGTTGCTCAGATAACTCTTTCATTTCGGAAGGCGCCAATCGATAAGGTGCCCGTGCTACCGGCGCAGCACCAGGTACCAAATCAATTTTGAAATCCACTTGTCGTGTCAGGAGGAAGACCCGGCCAAGTCCTCTGGATTTCTTACAGATAGTCCTTGAACAAATTGGTACGTCCTCAAGTCGATTTCTCCTACCGGAATTGTCTTCACCTCTTTCGTTATAATATGTGCCAATAAGATTGGGACAATCGCTTTTTCCATGTAATTCTGCGCTTTGTGACACGAAAATGCTGTTTATCGTGTGTCATCTTTTCCCTGGGTACTTTCCATCACCGGTATGGTTAAGGTTTTATTTCTCCAGGGGATGCGAACAATCTTCTTAGCACAGTCGATAACGGCACTGTATTTTGACAACCAGTCCATGCCAATTATGACGTCGAAACTACCCATCTCTACCGGCATTAGGTTGATGTTGAACGGATGGTTCCGAAGGTTTAACGTACAACCCATTAATATAGTATTTACTCCAATTATCCTACCGTCAGCTAGCTCAACGTTGTAACCATGATCTAGTGTATTGGGGACGATATCAAGCAGGGTACTAAAATGCAGTTAGATACGAACTCTTATCTGTACAGTATCAAATAGATGTTAAGCATACACGGTTGTTTTGAAGGCGTTATCCCGAACGACATTGTTCTGGGTTTGCCCACGCTGTTCCAAACGCATACACCTTCGCTGGAGCACTGTCATTTCCCAGCTGATTACCACCAATCATTTGTTGTTCAGTTTTTGGGCAGTTTCTTTTAATGTGCTTGGAAGCTCCGCACTCAAAGCAACCATTGCCCTGCTGATTATTGTTGTTGTTGTTGTTGTTGTTGTTGTTGTTGTTGTTGCGGTTGTTGTTGTTGTTGTTGCGGTTGTTGTTGTTGTTGTTGTGGTTGTTGTTGTTGTTGTTGCGGTTGTTGTTGGCAGGCCGTATCCTACAGTCCCTGGCCAGATGGCCAACCCTATTGCAGTTACTACACCTAGGTGGACAAGGACCTGCTTCATGATGGCAATTACACCTGGAACACAGAGGTTTAGACCCGGCGTATGATTTCTTTTCACTGTTGCCTGCAGTGTAGGCCTGGCCTGTATTCTGCCTCTTAACCTGTTGGTTTTGATTGTTCCTGGAAAAATCATCATTCTTTCTTTTCCTTTCTGCCTGACGTTCAGCATAGGCATGAGTCTTATCCTCCATCAACTCAGTTGTAAACTCAATAACTTCTTGCTTGTCTTTCAATTTTGATGCCTTTCCTTTACACTGCCAAGTATCATAATCGGGCATGCCACCGACTTATACTTTTAAACCTTGTATATCTCTTTGGAAAACATTATGGAAACCACATCAAAGCATAGTTGCTGAAATTGTCGGTCTATAGGCACCACATCAGGTGCCCTTGACCTTAAGATTCCACATCTCAGTCTCAATCTTTTGATCTCATCCATCTGGGCAGTATTTATCAGTCATCATTTTCTTCAGTGCTGCCCATGGCATGGCATGAGCTGCTTCAGTAGTAGTGGTCTTAACATGGGCATTCCACCATGTAATAGCATCGCCTTGCAGAGTGCAAGTCGCGAATTTGACTTGACTAGATGCTGGGCAATTGACGAATGCTAAACACAGACCTCATTTTCTCAAACCATCGATGGAGTCCGTCGACTCCCTCAGTGCTTGAAGTCCAAAGGTTTGCATTTCAAGAATTTCAGAGTATAGAGCATTCGCGAGCAGTTTGGCTGGCTTGGTCCTGAACCATTGCTATTGTAGCCTTCCTAGCACTTCCTTGCTTCTGTTCAGCATCTTTTTGCAGCAGAGCAACTCCTTGGTCATTAAGGCCTGTTGAAGTTGTGTCTGTAGTAACTGTTGTGGTTGTTTAATTGAGTTGGGTTGTGACAGGGTGGGGGCTCGGGTTGATCTTGTGCGTTCTTTTTGGTGCCATTTTCTCAATCATAAGAAAATACTATACCCGTTAGATTTCTAATACAACCATAACGTGACGTAACATATGCAACAAAATAAAATAAGGATCACTTACATACGTGAAATATACAACCAACACACGATGACATAACATTAAGTAATCCATTCCATATTAATCTGGAAATTATACTATGATCTTGTTTGCTACAAATCGCTTCCTATCGCTAGGTTACAAAATTGAAAATCAACATAATAGCCCTTAGTCGGGTGTTCCCGTAATACTTAGTAGGGGTATACTGGATAGCTAATCGGAAACAAAAGATTATTCAAGTTAGCTAACAAAACAAAAGATCTATACCGCTGCTAGTTTGGGAGTTAACCCCATACCAAACTTACAGACTTGCATAGTAGGGGTAAATCATAATCCAAAGTCTAGGAACTGCTACCAGTGTCTCCAATGTTGTCAAACACGTGCTCCAGCCTCCAAGGCTGGGCTTACAGCATGATATACTGAACAGCAAGATAATTTGCAGGCCTCTGTCGCTGCCACTCGTGGCGACGCGCATTAGTCTCTTATTAGTACTCGTGCCTCTAATGCCCCTGACTGTGGGTTAGACCTAGCACAAGTCACTAACGGGTCTGAATTACTCTCTTGCTGTAAAGCAAGTCTCTCTCTCATCAATACCTCAATCTCAGCTAGCACAGGCTGCACGATCTGTCCTCGCATCGTGATGTCTTGACAAATACTCGAACTCTCTCTAGTGCAACATCTACCTGGGTAACTGACCTCACTGTTGACCAACTCTAAGGCGGTAATAATCACTCCTCTCAGTTCTAGGAGTCTGGTCTCTATAGTGGGTCCTGGCTGTCTCGCCAGCTCGAGGCAGCTGCGAACTCATCTCTAATCTCACTCCAGGTCTTGGTCTGTTAGGTAAGTGGTATTAGTCTTTCCTAGGAGGCGTGGTGTCTAGCCCTCGGGGAATATCTAGCTCTGGGCTAGTGGTGAGTGCAGGTATAGGTATAGATGGTGGGGCCCTGATGGGTGTAGTGAATGATGAAGTCTGATGTAATCCTCTCCTCTCAACTCGTAGCTGGCTTGAGACTAAGAGGTCGATCCGTTCCTGAGTAGAATAGGATGGTGGTAAGTTTGTAGAGGTGTAGTGCCTCGTCCTAGCTGGCACTTAGTCCTCAGTTGCTCAGGCTCCGGAATGTGTCACATGGGTACATGGTCCCGCAGGTACATACTCTGGTGAATGATGTGGTAGCCTGCTCCAACAACTGTCGGGCGCTCCTGTAAGGTCTCAGATGGGATAATCCAAGATCGAGCCTAGAGTGAACAGACGTATTGGTAACGGCAGAATCAGCTGGACATGACTATTGTGACCATCAGAGAAAAGAAAACAACTTTTATGAGTTATATATTATATAGGCTATTATGATAATATATGTAATATATTATAACCAACGTATATCAATTTTGAATGCATCTAGCCCACTAAGCAACAATTAGTGTATATTGCATGGAATATATGCACATATGTATGTCCGTGTACTTAACCCCGGTTTGTATGATATTCGTTGTTTGAAAATGGTAATGTCCAGCATAAAACATTTGACCTGGTTCTCTATACACCTTTGGCTTGATACAATTGTAACCACCCTAACATTGGAGGTCGCAGCGGAATAAGGGTCCGGGGCGTGTTACTTCTTGATCAATAGCACAAAAGATATATAAGAACGACAAAAATGTAGTTTAAAATGATACATTGGTATTATTGAAAAAAGATCTAGTACAAAAGCATATAGCTTTACTTGTTCATTGTTGAATATTACAAAAGTTGACAATACATTTCCCCAAATATGATGCACCTAAATCTTTAAGCGTGCAATCCAAAATATAACCCAATGCATCCTTGGCATCCTATGCCTATTCGATTCTCCTGGAAAACAGTGCTTAAAACGTCAAAATCAAAATTGGTTGGTGAATTAATAGGTTTGATAAAATTCATAATGTGCAGGACCCGCGTTGATTTTTATTGATAATGAACACATGCAGATCTCACAAAAACTAGATTACATTTAACACTAAGCTCATGAAGAAGCTCGGACGATCTTTCTTGCTAATTAAACTATATATTGCAATTTTGCCCGATTAGATGGTCAACCTGAAAACATCTTAATTGACTTGCTATAACGTTTTTCCTGTGATAGTAATACACCGACGGGGATGGTTGTTTCCGAATTGATCTATTAAACTAACATTCGCGCTCACATAATGTAATTCCCAAACTAACATCATGCAATTGACAGTTCTTGATATAGGGTGCTCAACTTGGGTTATCGCTACTTAAGGCAACATGTATCAATACATTGCGTTCCAATTTATAAATAAAGCACATGCTTTGTCACCCACATAATTTATAAATCATTGGAAATCTTAAAAATGTTGGTGGCTTATGAAACTTTCACCTTGAGTTGATAATCCAATTATCGAAGATAAAGCTCACGTAAAAGATCGATGCAACTTAAATTATCATAGGTCGAATTAAGTACCAAGTATAGAATTAATCTTATAGTTGTTAAACTCGTACTACATCGTACTATCGTTCGGGCTATCATAATTTAAGAGGTCATGACATGACGTTCGAGGAGTTAGGACACTTTAAATCGTAAATCCAACAACTCGTCGAAACGTCATCCGAAGAGGCCTCATTATGAAACTCCCTAGTAATATAGTACTTTGATAACCACATAATATTCTATCTAGCTCAATCACCAACTAATGGTTTTGGTAAAATTGTGTTTAATAAGTTAAAACGTTTAAAATTACCGTTTTAATAAAACTAGCATAACTTTTGCGTTTTAAGCCCGATTCTTGCGTTTCTTATGTCCATCTTTTCGTATTAAGACGAGTTATCATAATTTGACATTTTCGATATTTTGACCCCCTGGTGAACAGTAACTTTTACTGTTCACATCAGACGTGACTTTTATTAAAATCGTATTCGTCGTCGTAAAACCCGTAAATGTCGTATTTTATTCGTTATAGCTCCGTTTTTAATGATTCTTTCGAGGACGTTCTCGTATTTGAAAGTTCTATATTTTTATGAGGTTTACAAAAATATAACTTTCTGTCATGAATAGTAACTTTTATAAAAATAGTTTTATAAAAGTATTAATTGTCGTAAACTCGCGAAATTCATAACTCGTTCGTTATTAATTGAAAAATTACGATTCTTATCATTTTGGAATCCTAAAAATATGTATTATTTGTTAAAAATATTAACCCTTGCTGTTTATAATTTTTATAAAAATGTTTTTATAAAAATTTACTTACGACTTCGTTTATTAACGTATAACTCGTTTTTAACGTAACTTTTTCGTTATTAATCCGTTTAACAAGTTTCTTACCTTTTCGGAATCGTCGTGAAATTTATTATCTTATAAAAACATAAAATAAGTATGTAAAATTTCGAATTTTGGACAGAATCTTTGCTTAAGCTTGTTGACTCCATTTGTAACCTTTTCTTTATACTTTACTACTTTTGTATTTTATCCCAAGTCTCATATATCATATATATTATAAATCATACATATATTAAATGTCCATTGTCCATAGTAGTCCTCATATGTTCTAGTTACCAAGGTTAACAAATCCATGATAATACTTAATATCATAATATTTACTTAAGTACTTATTTTAACTATTTTTTTGTCAATAATCAAATTTTACACATAACCAAGTGTGTACAAGTATATTTCTTTCCATAGACTTTTTTTTAGGTTCTATAGCATGATTAAAAGTCCATAATCAAATTAACATTTCCTAGGTATTTCTTTAAGTTGAATACATAGTTATGAAACTATTAAAAACCCTAATTAATCATGATCATTTTTACACTAAAATAACTTGATACAATATTTTCTCATCCTTTTTAACATAATGTAAGTAATAACACCACATATATAAAAGTGTGTAAAATAATCATTTCAAGTATAAACTTCATTTTTATGTATAAAACCTAAATGGTGATTTAAGCTAAATACAATAATCATGTGCATAATAATGAAAGATATAGCAACATAAAGAGTTTAAATGGACCTTATGATGAATGAGGATGATGATGTACAAGTACTAAACCCTTGTTTAGCCACAAAAACCAAGCTTGCACTAATAAACCCTTACTTTCTTAATGGAAACCCTAACTTTCTTTTCTTTGAGAAATACTTGGAAATGGTGATTCAATGCTTGCAAATGCCTTAGTATACCTTAGAATAGATGTATATAGAAGTGTATGGATTGTAGAAAATTTTGTATGGATTTGGTTGGGATACTTGTTTGAGCCGTGAGCTCTTATGTGCCAAAAGAGAAGTTTGTTTGATTTTTTTGTTAAGTGATATGCATATATGATACTTCTCTTTATGTAATGTATAAGTAAGGTGCAAGTAATGGGTCTAGGAGTCAAAGTAAGGTGCAAGGCATGGTTCTTAGTCTTTGGTATGGCCACAAGAGTTAAAAGGACAAGTATGGTTTTACTTACATGAAGTATGGTACTCATTTGACCAAGTTGCAAGTCTTATGACATTTTTCATGTCTATATTTGTATATGATGCAAGTATTTCGGCAAAACAAAGATATACATTATATATTTATGTAATTTTTATGTATTGGGTATAAAAGTGGGTATTTGTTGAAGCGTAGGAAAGTTTTTGTGGTTCCGGGAGTGCCTAAACGCAATTTATCGCGAAACGTATACACTTTACGTATCCGATAAAAATAAAATGAACAAAGTTAATAATTATCCTCAAAATAATTATATAACCCTTGCTTGATGTAAACATTTAATTGTTTGATGCCCGTTTACATTGAACGCTAATTTTTGGCGTACGCGATTTAATCTAACGATTACAATTTTAAGCAAACACGTTCAATACTTAAAATAAATAGTACATTTATTGACGTCGTCAAAGACTTGAAAACACAGGGTGTTATACTTTTTACTTAATGAAATTTCCATTTTCAAGTTTTTATTAAAAACAATCTTTGATATCTCCAAACTGCTTATTTGCTTTCTTAGCTTATTAGTGCTTATTTTCTTGTCAAACTTGTTCCTTTATATGTTTTTAACTTATTCAGCATCTGGTTGTCCCAAATTTGTTATTAATACATCTTTTGTAGTTATAAAGTGTTAAAAGAATCTCTTAAATGGGTGTTTGGTTTAACCCAGTTAGTGGGTCAAAATGGGTCACAGTGGGTTTTTGACACTTGAAGTAACTTAGGTTAGCTATAAGTGAGGTAAAAGGTCAGTTATTAAGTTTGTTTTGTGTTAAAAGTTGAATTTAAACTCTAAGTTTTCATCTGTGAATTGCCTTGTTTTTTATCTTGTATGTTTTAATCAATGTTCTTTAAGTAATGTTTTCAAGTTCATTTTTGAGTTTCTTATGCCTAAATATGATTTAGAACTAGTAGCTTTAGGTCTGCACATTTGTGGTTTGGTTTTAGCATATAAATTTGCCATTTCCTTTTTCATGTCAGTTGCAAGTTAGTCCGAAATGTACTTTTTCAATCTTAAATATCAACCTGTTAGAATCCATTTTAAATCTTGATTTTGATTATGCAAGTAGTTTAGTAGGTAACCTAAATCCGTTTCAGCTTAGTTTTACATTTAGTCTTATTTTGCTAGCTTAAAATTAAGCCCCTAACTGCCCCCTTAGGCTGTTTGATTGGCCTGTTTTAGCCTTAGTGCTCATTTACTTATTTTTGCTTTTCTTATTGCTTATTTTGCTTATTTCTGTTTAATCATGCTTATTAGGCATTGTTCTTTATCCGTCTATGCTTATTTCCTTGTACCTTTTGCTTATTAGTCCTAGGTTAAGCCAACAGTTAAAGCCTTTAAGCCTTAGTTCATTTTAAGCACTCTGTCATCATTTTCAGCTTTTTTCCAACTTATTTATAAGTTTTCTTAAATAGTCCTAGTTACAAAAGTTGCTTATTTCCAGCTTATGTATAAGTTTTAAAAAGAAAAAAAAAGATTTGCAAAAAAGGGAAGCCATGGGGGTCGAACCCATGACCTCCACCTTAGCTAGCCAAAGCCTCACACGCTCACACACAAACCAACTGCCCTAGGGTCTTTTACAGGTTGTAGTTTGCATTATTAATTATTAATAGTCGTTTTCTAGTTTTGCTTATTAAAACTGTTTGCTTAATAACTGCTTATTTATAAGCAGTATTTGTAAAGTCTTATTTTTCTTGTAATCTTCATAGCTTAAAGTACTTTTCATGAATTTTTCAGAATTTTCCCAATTAGTTTAGTATTTTTAATTAATTTTTCTTATTAAAACCATTTTTAATTCATAATAAAAAATATATAAGTAAAAAAAATATAATTCTTTTTTTAAAATTTTTTATTTATCATTTAGGACTTAGGAAAATTAAATTTGCTTTTGTAGGGTTAAATTTGCTCAATTTAGTTTTTTTTAAAGAACGGGTTTAAATCTCGTTCTCGTTTTCGTGTTTTTACTTTAATTGCCTTTATTTTTCTGTTCCCGTAGACTTAGGTTTTCCTTTTATGCCTTATTTATGCTTCCCGTAGATTTTTAAGTTATTTAATTTCCTTTTCATGCTTTCCCGTAGTTTAGGTTTAAATTCTCGTGCCTTTTTATGTTTTTCCCGTAGATTTAAGTATTCCTTAGTTTAAATTTTCATATTTTCCTGTAGAATTTAGAAAACCAAATCAAATCCTTCTTTTATTCAAGCATCCAAAAGTTAAACCAATAACGTAACCGTCAATTTCACGCCTCGTTGGGAGAACGACCCGGGTAAACACTTGTCCGGAATCATTTATATCATACCCGTGAGTTTGTTGACCTTTTTCTTAAAGGGTTGACTAGGTTGACTCGCGGGGATCCTATATTTGATATTTTCTATACTATTTGATATATAATTACCAACCTAAAAAGGTAGTTATCAGTATTCAAGTCAAAGACATCGTCAAGGAAGTCGAAGATCACTTGAAGACATACTCTTCAGCTAGGATGGATATCAGCTGGTATGTAGAAGGAATACGCTGAGGTTCTAAGGAAAGTTAGAGGTGGAAATACTCTGACTATCCTGTTACCCTTTGGAAAAGAGCAAGCTGAACTTAAGCTTCTCTGAGAGTTTAGGTGGGATAAGTTAATAAAGCTTATTGGCTGGACAATAAAGGATTTGACTTAAAGCTTAAACACAAGTATGAGTTGGTAAAAGTAGTGAACAGTTGGCAGAACTGTTCACTAAAGTATAGGCGGGTAGTTCCCAAGAAGGGACGTGCATTAAATACTTCATACATCATCCACTAGATTCTTGACACGTTGCAACTACCCCCACTAAGGACGCAACCTCGTATTAGTATAAATAGAGAATGTTGTAAGGAGTAAATGCTATCGCTTTTATTGTTATATTTATTATAGGCATTTACTCCTTTGTCGAACTTACACAGTAGCCTCTAATCCTATCAGCTGGCTATATAAGTTCACTTGTAAACTTGATACTCTATCAAGTTTACTTGTTCAAAGGGTGATCATACATTGTCATTCAACCTGTGCGATACATAGCACATTGTAATACTTTGATTCTTAATCAATAAAGCATTACACGATTGAAAAGTTATTACTTGTGTTATTTACATTAGATAAGTGTTATATTCCATATAGACGTGTTAATTGGGACTTTCTGATAACAAGGCTGTTGATGCTCTTTCTAGAATCTCAACTAGTGCTCACTTGTTGACTTTAGCTCTGCTACACTTTTTGGTAACTATGTGCATTTAATCATGGATTCTTGCAAAGCTGATACAAAGTTGTAGAAGTTAGTAAAAGATTTAGAAGCAAACCCACAGTCTCACAAACACTATACCTGGATCAATAGCCAGCTCAGAAGGAAGGCAAGTTAGTTGTGGGTAATAATGAGGTGCTAAGATAACAATTACTTTAATACTTTTACTCAGACCTAAGTGGAGGCCATTATGGTGTCCAGACTACTTTTAAGAGGATAACTAGTTTGTGCTATTGGAAAAAGCTGAGGCAACAAGTAAAAGTTTTTGTAGGAGTTTGCAAGGTGTGCCAAACCAATAAGCCTGATTTATCTGCCTATCCTGGTCTCTTGCAGCCTCTCCCTATTCCAAAATTGGTTTGGGATGAAATCTCTATGGATTTTGTTAAAGGCTGCTGAGGTGTCATTTTATACATGTTTTCGAGGTCACTTAACCCCTAAAATCATGCAAATATCTCCATTTATCATGCTTAATCGTTTCTTTTTGTCATTTTAGCATTTGGAAGAAATTTGGAGGAAATACATGTAACTTGGACTCAATTTGAGAAGAAACGGGACAAGATTGCAACTCTACACGAAGATGATCAAGATTTGGCATACAGTGCGTGGAGACGGCGTCACAAATTCTTGTGACGGCGTCAAAATGTTCAAGAGACGGCATAAGAGCCTTTCGTGACGACGTCTGAGTAGCCAACATTGAGAAGCCCAAAGAAGATTCTACGGGTTGACGACGTCGCAATTTACAAGCGACGCCGTCGCGCCTTTATCCCTATATATACAAACCCTAGTTTTTGTGTTTTGTGTGGAAAACTTTGGAGGATCGAACCTATACTTTGTAGCTGTGTTTTTAGACGATTTTTAGGGTTTTATAACCATTGTGTAACCACCATAACTCCATGTTCAATTGAAGTGTGGAAAATAAAAAATAAAAAAAAATAAAAAGTTCTTATCCCCTTTTAATCTTTGATATGTCTATGTATTGTTTGATTAATAGTTATTCGCTTGCAATTAACATGCTTGGCTAAATCTGTGTTTGCTTATGATTGCATAAAACCTATTTGTTTGTCTTTTCTTATTGCTTAATGATGTGCGCGTTAGGCTTTAAAAAACTATCTTTTTAATTGCATAGGGAAGACGTCTAGGGAAAAGCGGCTAGGTTAGAGGATACCCACGCAATAGTCTTCATACTACCTTGCCATTTGGGTGGATTCTGAGTTAGGTGTTTAATTATTTAAATACTTACACATTTCATTACGAGGGTGACGGGTAATAAAATTGAAGAAGACAACTAGAGAGTAGTGCATGATTAGGTCAACACATTTATTTAACCATACGAGTTCTTCATCACCTTTACTTTTCTGTAATTAGTATAGAATTAGGAGTAGTTAATTAGTTTAATCAAAACCCACTTCAAACCCGAGATTTTACTTGCTTTTATAAAATATAAAAAATACAAAAATACTCTTCTCTCAACCTCTAGAACTTAGTGACCATACAATTAGAGCCTACCCAAAATATTCCTAGAGAAATATAATAACACCCCGTGTATTGCCTTATTATATCACTTCCAAACGGGTTAGTACATGCCTTTAGGAGGGTGTAAAACGCTGTTTGCAATACATTCCGTACATCAAAGGCCTTCCTTCTTCAAATGAGAAGACAATCATATTTTGTGGTTGTGAATAGATTTAGTAAGTATGCTCACTTTATTCCTCGTAGTCATCCATTTATAGCTGCACATGTTGCTCAGGTTTTCTTTGACAATGTATATAAGCTTCATGGATTTGCCTAAGATAATTGTGAGTGGCAGAGATAAAGTTTTCCTTAGCATGTTTTGGAAAGAGTTATTCAAAGCTCTACAGGTCAGCTTGCATCTAACTACAGCCTATCATCCATATAGTGATGGTCAAACTGAAGTGGTAAACATGTGTTTAGAATGCTATTTGAGGTGTTATGTCTGGTGAATCCAAAGCCTGTTCAAAAATTATATATGACTGTTTGGTGAGTACTAGTATAATACAACCTATCACACCTTAATAAAAACCATACCTTATGAAGTTTTATATGGTCAACCACCTCCAAACTTTATTGCTTATATCCAAGGCCAGTGTTTGGTAGATGCTGTTGACAAAACCTTAGCTGCCAGAGAAGCAATGATTCGATTACTTTAGTTCTTTTGGATAGAGCTCAACAAAGAATGAAGGCCATTGTTGATGCAAAGAGAACTGATAGAGAGTTTGCTGTGGGACAATGGGTGTACTTAAAGTTACAACCCCATAGGAAAGTGTTTGTAAGAATGGGAAAGTACAATAAGCTGAATCAAAAGTACTATGGCCCTTTCCAAGTAGTTCAGCGAGTAGGTCAGGTTGCTTATAAATTGGAGCTCCTAAGCACTTCCCAAATTCATCCAGTTTTTCATGTCTCTCAGTTGAAGAAGTACAAGGGTCTAGTTCCTAATGCTTCAGCTCAGCTTCCTATATGTAATGCTGAAGGTGAAATAGTCAGTGTTCCTGTGAAAGTACTTGATAGGAACTGGGAAGATGGGTAATTCTGCTCAAGTCTATGTTTTGATTCGCTGGTCAAATGGAACTGTGGAAGATGCACAGTGACACAGTCAAAATATTTCCAGACTTTCCATTGGATGCTTGAGGACAAGCATTGTTTGAAGGGGAAGGCATTGTCAGGAATAAAAGGGGAATTGAGATGAAATGAACTACACGTGCGCAACACATGAGTTCTTAACTGAAATTCAATTCAACATTTGGCGGGAAAAAACGGGTATCTCACATTTCATAGTACAAATTCACTTTTATCATTTCATTTTCATTCATTCACTCAAATTGTATTATGTAATTCTCTCTTAATCTTGTAACAAACTCAATTCACTATCTAATAAACCATCATTGATTCCATTAATTTTGATCGCTTGTTCTTATTGTAAGTGATCTAATCATTATGCTGAGTGCTTTACCATTTCACTGTTGAAATCTTAAGTACATATCATTTTTTGCAGCTAGAGTATCTTTTTTCCAGTTAGTTTTATTAATGCCTTTTTACTTTTGAGTATGGGTGTCATTGTCTACACCTCACCTCTTTTGTACCTAACTTTGGCGTGATGGGGTATTCGTGTTGTAGTCCTTTTTTTTGAACAGCAATTTTATTAGAAACAACTAGCAAGACGTTAGAATTACAAAGAAAGGAGGTGAGGGTGTTGAATCCAACTAACTCAACTCAAAGTTTTTTTTCCTCTAGCAACATACCAATTAAAAGAACGAAAAACAATATCATCAAATTCGTCTTGTAGTCCTATTTATGGTTCCAACGATGTAAAACAATCTTGTAAATAAGTCAAGGGTATGGTTGGGTCCACGATAATAAAAGCGAGGTATCAGGTGAAGCGAATGGATGATATATGAGGTGATGTGGCTCGATCTCAACCCTCAAGCTTACCCAACTTCATTGTCTCTTCATACGTGCACGGACCACTATTGTCTAAAAGGTTTAGAAAGTTGGAAATGAAAAAATAGTGGTGGTTAAACTTTCTAAAACAATTTATCAATTTAGGTACACTCCTATGATATTGATCTTACGTTGTCAAAAGCAAACATCATGTATACTTTAAAAGAAGAAAAACAAACTCAAATGGAAGTGTCGAAGCTAGTTTGAAATGAGCTTTGCATGTGAAGTATGAAAAGTAAGAAAAATTAACGCAATCTTGTTGAGATTACAACGTATGTTACAACTTAGTTTTGACTTTTGAGAATGTAGTCGAACTTTTCTTTTTCACCTTAGCTTCATTTTACTATTTATTATTTGTAAAGAAAAATAAAAATTACGATGCACATTCTTAATTAAATACTTATGTAAATTTATAAATTTACAAATTTTATTATGACTTAAAAAAAACAAATAACTCCTTAAACTTTCATAACTTATAAAACAAAAAAAATAAAAATTATAAATATATTTAAAAAACATAATGTAAAAGCCCCGTGCGTGCACGAGAATTAAAAGTAGTTAGCCTTTAAACGAATATAACTTTACTCTATGAGCATCTTTATAAGTTTGTAAAAAAGAAAAAAAAATTGCCCCAAAACTTGTTAAGCTTATCGTTTAGCAATTTTAAAACACTTCACATAATTTTAAAATTAAAAGTCGAAAGTTAATATATATTTTTATATATTTACTATCATGCACGGAAAGCTTTATTTTATGGCGAGAAAATAAATGTTTTTGCACCCACAACAATGCACGGAAAATTACATCAAAGAAAAATAAACTTTAGTCATATAATATCACATAATTTTAAAATTAAAAGTCGAAAGTTAATATATATTTTTATATATTTACTATCATGCACGGAAAGCTTTATTTTATGGCGAGAAAATAAATGTTTTTGCACCCACAACAATGCACGGAAAATTACATCAACAAATAAGAAAAATAAACTTTAGTCATATAATATCAAAAAATTGACATAACTTTTTTTTTAATAGTTTGACATGTCTACCTACCAATTGCTAAGTCTATAGTGACTGGTAGGTGCTAAATTGTGCTTCCTATAAGTTCAGTAACCTATTTGTAACGTTTTAAACTTTAGTAACGTAATCGAACGTTTTTTTTTTTATTTTAAATTTTTAATTTACCAAACTTAGTACATTTGGTATAACTAACCCAATAATCACAAAATTGACAAATGCTTTTTTTTTAATAGTTTGACATGTCTACCTACCAATTGCTAAGTCTATAGTGACTGGTAGGTGCTAAATATGAAGGCCGTTGGTTATTTAAACATCTATCTTTTCATTTTGTATATACTGTTTTTTGTATACCATAAAGTAAGAACTCACTCTTCTCATTTTGTATCTTGTCATGTGTATCACTAGACTATTCTATCAGTTTTAGTTTTATCTAGATTATGAAAGTTCAATGTTGTTTATGTAACATATCTTTGTTTATTTAATTTTGTTTTGTGTAGTGGGCTCAGAAATGGTTACGGTTGATGATATATCTTTTCCTTCACAAATCACAACTAGCAAGCCTTTGTCTTTGCTTGGAAATGGTTTTTTTTCTTCTTTTTCATTCTAGCTACTAAAGATTTAAAAGAATCCAATTATGCTGTAACGTTTAATTCGCCTTTGTTGAAATAGGGATAACCGACATCGAGATACATTTTTTGCAAATTAAGTTCACTGCTATAGGAAGGTGTAGTAACGATTCCCGAAATCGTGTCCTCATTTGCAAAAATGGAAGGTAAATCTGGACCGAGCTAGCCGAAGATGATGACTTCTTCGATTCTGTTATTTCGGGTAACTTTTCTACTTAAAAGTTTTACTATTACTACCTCTGTCTCAATAATTTTTTTGTACGTGAACAATAATTTTGGGACGAAAAGAGTAGTTGATACTTTCTTTGTAGTATGGTATTAAGTTAATGGCATTTAATAGCAACGTACTTTCTCATTTGAGCCATTATCAAGACCAACGGAACCAGCCAAAAAATACCAAAATAACCCAACAACTTTCAATTCTGAATAATTACATATGATTTTAGAGTCCATCTCTTGGAAACCGCCGTTATTCATTTGCTAATCGATCGTATTGTAATTTAACTAAAAAATATTTTTTATTTTTCTTTTCTAATTAATTTTTAAAATTTTCTTATACATGTTAATCCGTTAACCGTTTTTAATAATAATTTTTCTAATTATCTTTTTCCTTTTCTAAAAAATATGTTTTTTTTTTTCTGCACCGTTTAGTCCTTTGCCCTTTTTTTATATAGTTTCTTATAGCAAATTTATACATGAATTATAATTAAATAATAAGAAAATTTAAAAGAATAATTAGAAAAGAAAAAGAAACATAAATTTTTGAGTAATACCAACGGTCTTAGTTAAAAAGACTACACGGTGCAAGAGAAGACCTCTAAAACGTATATAATGAATCAGAATTAGAAAGTTGATTGAATATTGTGGTACTTTTTTTTGTTCGTATCTGATAATAGGCTCAAATGCAGAAATTACTTTGCTAATTAAATGTCATAAACCCTGTGTAATAATGTATGACTTGTGAAGTATAATTTGTAGAACCTGTCGATAAGTACTTGAGAATGTTGTGATCAAGGAGGATCACGGATCACAATACGTGGGTAACAACTGAGAGTTTTCGTAGGGAATCGTTTGGCAGCCGATGATAAGTATGAAGAGGAGGAGGAAGAGGCGCTCGAAAAAATTGTAGAGTTTTTTCAGACAAAATACTTCAAAAAGGATTCGGTACTTACGTTTAGCTTTCCAGCTGCATCAAACACTGCTGAGGTAGATTCTGCACCTTACAGCTTGTTTTAACTTTTACCCTTACTAACCCATCTTTTTCCGCTAAAATGTCATGAAACTTATATCAAATAGATCTTTGATGTTTCTTTTGATAAAATGAACAGATTGGTTTTTCTAGTGACGAAAAAGAAGAGCCGAAGACAATGAAAGTGGAGAACGGGAACGTCGTAGAGATGATAAAGAAGTGGTACTTGGGTGGGACGAGTGCTTACTCTCCTTCGACCATTGCATCTTTGGCCAGCACTTTGTCTTTGGAGTTGTCAAAATGAGCTTGAACCATCCGCATATGTGTGTATTGAAATCGCGAAAATGGTATCTTTTGATTGTATGCGTGTCGATCTTTTGATGATCTAAATAATAGTCAGATTCCAATTCAAGGTTGCTCTAGTGTATACTTGCTTCAAAATAAACTGGTAGTCAATCTTTTATATATTGCTTCGGATTTTTATATGAGATTTGATCTTTTATAGAAAAAAAAATTGACAAATTAGAACGCTTAATTTTGACACGTATTAAAAAAAGTCAAAATTGAATCCAATTTGGTCAAAATTGAAAATGTGATGGAAAAATTTGATGGAGAAAAAACACATAAAAATATTTGTGTCAAATTTGTGAAAACAAAAACTTTAAAAAAAAAGATAATTAATAAAACTTTAATGGTTGAGTTTTAAATAAATACTATGGAGTCAAGTGTAAATTTATAAGTTTCTATCTTTTTAATAACTGTAAAAAATAAACAAATAACCCCTTAGACTTTGAACTTTAAACTTTGTATTTTAAAAATACAACATATATGTTGTTTTAAAAATACAACATATATATGCACAATATTATATCAAAATGAAAGCACGAATTATTGTGTATAAATAAATAGACGACGTTGTACGCATACGAACAACTTTTTTTTTAGAACGGCTTGTTAGTTAATTAGTGGTTCATGTCCAGCAGTGACATCCAATTGGGCAGTATGCTGTACCCTGAACCCGCCTGTACTTCCTTAATGTTTATCCTCTTTATAGTTTAAGTAATAATACCGGAAAAAAAATTATTTTTACTATATGCGTTCAATAAGGACTCATTATTATTTCATTTTATAAGTTTATCGCATACGTACACGGGTTTTAATATTAAATACGACTAAATTATTATTAACACACAACATGCAAACATGAGGATTAACATTTTTTGTTTAATATGGTAAAAAATATTTATTATTACTATTACAAGTGTTTAAGTTAAGAGAAACCCGCATTCACAATTATTGAAATAATGGTAAACAAGACCTTCAATGTGCAAATACGAAAAAATTAAATGTCTAAACATCGTGTGTGCACCGGTATTAAAACTAGTTATAAATGTGGAAGCTATTAGACCTATGCGATGATTCAATTTGTAGAGAATGATCTACATCCAATGATCCATGAACTATAAACTGTTCATCTTGGTTGATCACTAGAACGTTTGGAACGCAACACATAACTACTAACATTAGAGCAGTCGGTGCGGAAAAGCGATAAGGGTGAGCACTTTTCAGGGTTAATAGACAAAAAAGTTATGAAAGTTTGATGAAATGTTCGTCTAAGTTACCATAGTTTAAAACGTTACAAACAAGTTACTCTAGTTCACGGGTTTATTTAACGGGTTACTGAAATTTATGAAAAGTAACACTCAAGTTATTCCCATGGTGGGCAACCGGATGATTTACCGGTTCCCTTGTTCACGTCATCACTATAGTTTAAAATGTTACAAGCAGGTTACTATAGTTCACGAGTTTATTATATGGGTTACTGAACATTAAAAAACGTTACACTTTATTTTCGTACGTTTTTGTATATTTTCGTCCGTTTTTGTACGTTTCTATCCGTTTTTATATGTTTTTGTACGTTTTTCTCTGTTTTCGTATATTTTTTACATTTTTCTCCATTTTCGTATGTTTTTGTATATTTTCGCCCGTTTTCATACGTTTCTATCCGTTTTTATACGTTTGTGTACATTTTTCTCTGTTTTCGTACTTTTTTTACGTTTTTAGACATTATTGTTTGGTTTTGTACGTTTTCATAAGTTTTTTACGTTTGTGTGCGTTTTTATACGTTTGTGTATGTTTTTATACGTTTTCATACTAGCTTTACGTTTTTCTACATTTTTATACGTCCAAAAACGTATAATAACGTCAAAAAAACGTATAAAAACGTAAGAAATGGTATAAACATATCAAAACGTAAAATTAAGTCCAAAAACGTATAATAACGTATCGTAACGTCCAAAGCGTATAATAACGTATAAAAATGTACAAAATTGTAAAAAACCGTACAAAAACGAAAGAAAATGTATAAAAAAATATGAAAACGTATAATAACGTCCAAAAAAATATAATAACGTACAAAAACGTGTTAGATAATAGGGTTAGGGTGTGATGTTAATCTTGGATATTGATGTGCTGTCGTGTAGGGTCAATTTATTGATTACCAAGTTTTAAATTTATATTTAGCTGACTTATCCTAAAACAACACTTTAACGGGCAGTGTACCCAAACAGGTGAAGTTTCATGGTAAGTAGGGTGTCGAACACTAAGAGCGAGGTCGTTAACCTTGTATTCTATCAGTATTTTAATTACTCTAATTAAGTTAATTCTAATTACTTATTAAACCTATGTTATATACGTTTTAACGATGATGGGGGGTTTTCAAA
Source organism: Tanacetum coccineum (assembly GCA_026074375.1). Taxonomy (NCBI): domain Eukaryota; kingdom Viridiplantae; phylum Streptophyta; class Magnoliopsida; order Asterales; family Asteraceae; genus Tanacetum; species Tanacetum coccineum. Next base: position 44,936 of record BQNB010010454.1, on the reverse strand, counting down.
CTGAAAGAATGACACAGGTTTTTATGGTGACAATAATCAGTTTTAAACACAATAAACATGCAAGAAAACAATCAGAAGATAAAAGAGCGGTACAAGCCCAATAATAGAAACCCATATTAGCCATATTAAATCCGATCAAATGCTGGTTTGTTTATTTAGTGCAATGATTTCTTATCTCGAATCGGCATATCATTCTTAAGACTTAGGCGGGACATCATCCTAAGACCTTGACACGTTGAATCCTGTCACAATTAACGTATTCGCATAAAGCATCTTTTTAGTTTAATTATAATCTATCTAGGGATTAAAGCAATGGTGATCTTGATAAACCCTAGCCTATCAGGACTTTACCCACTTACTGTTTGACGGCATTTTATATACTGGTAGTCCACTGTTCAAATCTTTATCAATTAATCAAGAACATACTTGTTGAAACATTACGGGTCACATGCCGGTCCAACTAAGCTCTTAATTTAAAGACAAAGACAGAACGTTATTTGTGATCCTATTTGTCCAGTAATATAAAAAACGATATGGAAAGCTATCCCAGTATCTAGCTCACTTGTTAAGCGTAACTAGACCTAGTTGAATGACATGTCGCATATTCAAACACGTAGACAAATATCATGTGATAAACATAATTAAACTTTCAACGATAAATTAATAAAATCAATTTTAAAACAAACCAAACATTAAATATTCATTAAGATGGCTAATACCCTATGGTATTAGCCCATAACCATTGTAATTATACAAGCGTGATCAAATAACCAAGGTAAACTAAATGTTTTACCGAACGATACCAAAAATTAAATGATTACAAGAGTATAGGAATTACACGGTGTCTTCTATGGAATCGTGATCGATACTTGACCTTTGGTTGCTCTTCTTTTCTTCAGAAAATCATCTTTTATGTGTATGGTATGAAGAATATGATTTTGCACACCGAAAACTCGTTTTTTGAGTCTTCTATTTATAGTGTCTGAAAAAGACTGGATACGCCATATTGGGCTAGGCCAATACGGCGTATTGGGGTGTTTCCCTTGGAGTGCGCGCAAAGTTTATAATCAATCTGATATATCTTCCCAAAATAATTCATTCACCAAATCTCTGCATAGTTATCTAGCTGGATGCGGCGTATAGGTAAATGTGGATATGCCGTATTGGGAATTGATAATACACGTTTTTTTGTGAAGAGTTGGCGCTGATACGCCGTATCTCTTTTGTGGATACGGCGTATTGGTCAGAAATAGTTAATCTTCAAATATCATCATTTTAGCTCCAAAATATGCGCCTTTTAGCATGTCTTCACAAATCACTTCTTAGTTACTCCAAATAACACTTTTAAGCAATTAAGTACAAATTCTTGCAATAATTATATAAAAGTGGTTAGTTTATTCGGGATAAATGATGGTATAAACGTGACGTTATTTGATGTCATCAAATATCCCTCCACTTGAATCCTACTTATCCTCAAGTAGACTCTAGATTATATTGAAAATGTTTCCTAACCGAAGTCAAGGATTTTTTCGTTTAAGCACTTTTTTTGATTTAATCACCTGTACAAGACCAAGCACCTCACGAAATATAGAAATGAAAACACTCAGATCACTCAACTAATTTAGGGTATAACATTTAATTGGTACGCTCATTTGCTCAGTCGTGATTAGCTTCATATCATATGCTTGGCAATGATACACATCTCCACCACTAGAGCTAAGGGGAAACAAGTCAAAAAGTAAATTGGGTTTTTATATAAGGCTAAGGTGGATCATTCTAACAATCTTTCATCGATAGTACCACACCAACAAGGTAGCTGAAGCACACATATATGGCCGTAACGACGGAATAGACATGTGTGTTCGATCACATCCATATTCGTGTTTAACCAAGGGTTAGGATGAAGAACGATATAAGGTAGGGATCTTCTAGTTTTCACCAAAAGTAATAAACCAACAAGGTGGCTGAATCACGCATACATGGCCGTAACGATGGAATAGACATGCATGACTCGATCTCAACCTCGTTCGAGTAAAACCTAAGATTAATTGCTAGGAATGGGAAGCAAATTGTTGTTAAATAAAATTCACAAAACAAATAGATTATGCTTGAACAAATAAGGTAGTTGCTAGTAACTTTTCTCGACTGTTCCATGATAAAGACTCGAAATATATACAAACACCTTGATCATAGAAATGACAAAGACAACCTAAGTTGGCATTCCTATAACGGTCAACTTCCCGAACATCCCAAAGTTACATACTTTTACAAAAGTGGTGATATCGGCCAATTTATACAAAACTAAACATCGTTGATTTATATCCACATATCAACAAATAGTCGATCCTTCCAAGTATTTTATCGGTTTAAGTTTAGCGAACCGACTATCAATCATCCTTCTCTCTTTTTTATGCATTTTCTATTTTTCCATTTTTTTCATAACATAAACCTCGGTGTAATTTCACCGTCTTCACAATCATAATTCATCCGGATAATTTTTCCTTTAACACTTCATCTTCGGACATAATACATAATCGCGAAAGTAGCAAAATACAGGAGCTACATATTTTCCCATTGCATTGTTCAATTTCCCGACCTAACCGGAGATAGAAAATTTTACTTTGACACAAAAAATACAAAACTTTACACAAAAGAAACTAGCAACTTTGATTAAGTAGGCTTAATCTACATGGTAGGCTAAGGTGTAAAGGTGTAACGAAAATAGACATATGGTGAGAAAAAGACTGGAATGGCTCAACAGGTTTTTCTAGGGGATCTTACTCTTATAGTGAGAGTAAGCAAAGGGTTACACGAGATTTAACTAACCAGTGTAGTTAGTTAATTCTACAATATATAGGCTTTTTGGTGTATTCATAGAAATTTACCAGTTAAAAATGTTTCTCCATCTAAGTCCATAGTACTCATCGTTGTGGTCTCGAGTGATATACCAAGCCAAGTTCTAAAGTCCACTACATCACCGACATACTCATAATTTTTGTGGAATTTCTAGTAAACGTTTGAAAACGGAATAGGCTTAATTCTCACAATTTGGCATTAAGGGTTATAGTGCGTGAGGTCACGTAACTAGTAATTTTTACAAAAGTTATGCTAGAAAAAAATTTTAAATTTGACATAATTTAAGCATATATCATATTATTTGTAAAAGAAAGGACAAGTAGGCGTTCTAATTCTCCATCCCCCACTTAGATTATACAACATCCTCGTTGTATAGATAAAACAATTAAAGGAAAATGGGAAATAGAATTAGAACGAGAAACTCCCCTAATATGTTGCTCGGGATGATTCTCCAATTTGAGTTCTTGAGCAAAAGTGTGTTGACGAGGCTTCAGAATGCTAGTACGAATTCAACACATGTCTTTTTCAGAGTATACCATATCGTCGATTTTCTTATAGCAAGGTCCTGCATAAAAGTTTAAAAGATAAAAGTTCAATTCCTATCTCGGTTATACAATGGTTACATTATAGGAAAATAATTAAACATACAACTATACATGGATCAATACGCCGTTTCTCAAACCCTAGGATACGCCGTATGGTTCCTGTAAAAATAATTAAAAATTTTAAAGTACTGGAAATTAAATTACAGACTGATAACGTCCAGACACATCCATACGCCGTATCCAGAGGAGTTCGATACGCCATATGGAGTGTCTGGGAAGATAGACTCGTGCGAACAATTTTAAAAAAATGGGACAAACAATTTAAAAATGACCGGGTTGTCTCCCGGGAAGCACTTTTGTTTCACCCGGTCTTTAAGTTGGACCTTTTTCTTTCCTCCTTCACTAGCTTTTCCATGCAAAGGTTTTAAAATCTTGAGCTTGTAATCAATCAATGAGCTATGTTGCTGAACTTACTACCAGTCTTGATTCTATCACACACAAGCGGGGCTGAAGTTATAAGAAGGTTTCTATAATAGTTTCGGGTATATAAAATGTTGGACAAAAGTATTTTTGGGTGAAGATTAAGCTTGGAGTTGAAGCCTTCATCAAGCTTGTTCTTATTTTGATCATTTGATAATTGTCTACACTTTTCTTGTGGTAAAATTTAATGAGTCTTGTTATGTTTTATTTTGATTTCCAAATGTATATGTATATGTATGATGTATGATGATCAAGGAATAAAAGTGTTAATGCATGCATAGATCTAGGTTAGATCTAACAAGAATGACCATTAAAACTAGTGAGAAAAGTATAAAAATTCAAAGACTGTAATGAACAGTAAGTTTTATAAAACTCAGTAGGTTTGAGGTTGGATTTGATATCATGAGGTCATAGATAAATCTATTATGAACATTTGGCAAATTGGATGATTCCTAGAGGATAAATAATGAATGAGTTATGATCAAAACACTAAAACAAGTCAAATCTGAACCTTGCTGTACAGATTGTGTAAAAAGTCATATTTACAAACTGAACCATTTAAAAAGTGAATACTACGGGCTGTATCTAAAGCCATGTAGATTCTAAATCAGTTGGATGGTCAACCAACTCTTTACGGTTTGTAAATGGCGTTAAAATGGTGAAAGTGAAATTTCAGTCCGAAATTGTAACATGACCTTTATGTATAAAAGTAACCATAAGTATATGTATGACTAAAAGATGAACTAAAAGGGATTTACATCTGTAAAGTGGACTTAAATATGAAGCCAAGCATATAAATATATAAATTATACTATTTATGGTTTATAAATTACAACTATTTTCGTAACACAAAAGTATACAAATTTTCCTAAAAACCCGAACTCTATATTATGTAAAATGGTTTTATGACTAAAACCCGAGGTGGTAGGACCCACTTCTTGGGAGTTTTAAAAGGCTAATAAACTGATAATAAAAGTATCCCGACCCCGAGAACCCAAAAACTTATAATAAAAGTTGTATACTAGCTAAAAT
>BQNB010010454.1:8240-30952 GCA_026074375.1 Tanacetum coccineum | reverse complement strand
TGGCACGGAGTGATGAGGACACGAAGATGGAAAAACCGTTATCATTCAAATGTTGTATTTTAGATTCTAGAAACCTCTCGTTTATAAAAACTCTGAAGAAATAATGAATGATAACTTTATTTTCAAAAAACGACTCTTTTTGATTCGTTTTCTATGATTATGACTGTTGTACCCTTGAAGTAATACCCCAGATTAGCTTCCGCTGCTATATGTAAAAATGGGGGTGTTACATTTATCGCTTAGAAAAGCGGCAGAAATTTGTTCGATTTTGTGTATGTTATTTACGAGTTCCTTGAGAAATTTTCCATAGTTGGGCATTCTGGCTAAAACGTCGACAAGAGGGACGTTGATTCGGACGGCTCGGATCATGTCGAGGAATTTTCCATATTGAGCTTCTATTTTTTTCTAAGGCATTGAGGATATGGGACTTTTGGTTTATATGGTTTGGGTGTCGGTTTTTCTTAGACTGGTTTTGGATTTTTAGGTTTAGGTTGAGGTGTAGGTTCATCGTCTTCATCATCGCTATCGAAGTTGATATAGGTTTCATAATCGTTTTGTTGATCATTTGGGTTGACTGGTGGGTCATAAGATTTACCACTTCGTGTAGATATGGCATTTACATGTTCGTTTCGAGCTTGTGGTGGTTGGTAAGGTTTTGATGAACTTCCTTTTGGGTTAGGTTGAGTGTTACTAGGAAAAGATCTAGAAGGTCGACCAAATTACTTGTTAGCAAATCTATCGAATTTAGCTTCGAGATTTTGAACTGACGCTTGATGATTTTTGGTTGTTGTTTCGAGTTTGTTTTTTAGATCCATAAAAGTGTCTTTGATAAAAGAATTGGTTGAGTGTTGAGATTTGATGAAATCGCTAAGTTGCTTTCGAAGAACGGGTTTTTCATCAGAGTGAGATTGATAGTTGTCTCAGTTATAATCGTTTCTTCTGCTTGAACGCCAGTTATCGCGGTTAGAATCATGGTCGCGGTAATTGTTGTAAAAACGAGTATGACATGGGTATGTCATCATCGTCAAGGTTTGATTATTTTGAGCGAGATTGAAAGTCTTTATACTGAGCATCCATTTTCATAGTCATGGCATCCATTCGGGCCATAATTTTGTCAGTGTCGGAATTATTGTTACCTTCAGCGACAAAAGCAACTGTTTTCTTAAGAGATGATTTAGTTTTTTGATTTTTAGCCCAGTCGAGCTTGAGCAAAACTTTGTCTTCGAGAAGCTGATAAGCTTGATTTGGGGTTTTATAGAGGAAAATAACACCAGCTGCGACATTTAGAACTTCTTGGGTTATTTTGTTGTACCATGGTAAAAGATTTTGATAGTATTGCCTTTAGACAGATTATGACCATGGCAGTTTCTAAGCATTTCCTTCATGCGAAGCCAAGCTTCGGTTAGAGATTCGTTTTCATGTTGGGAAAAGGCACGGATTTCTCTGAGGACTCGGTCGAAAAGAGCTAGGGGAAAGAATCGGCTAATGAAAGCAGTTCGTAGTTCATCTTACGTTTTGATAGTTCCTTCATTGAGTTAATCCAGCCATGTTTTTGCTTCTCCAATGAGTGATAGGGGAAACATCATTAGGCGGACAACTTCATTTTTGGTATCTCTGTATTTAAACATATCGCAGATTCTGAGGAATTCGTGTATGTGTTTATGAGGATCGGTTTTGGTTCTACCATCAAATTGGTTTCCTTTGATGAGAGTTAGGTGGTTACCTTTAATGGAAAATTCATTTGCGGTTTCAGGAATGGTGATTGCGGAACCGGGAGTCAGAGCGACAACACGGTCGACAGCCTACATGGGTTCATCATCCATGGGATTGAGATTTTTAAGGGTAACGAGAAAGTGACTGAAGTAATTGATGTTGAGAATTGGCGGAACAACAACTCTTGGATTTTGAGAAGGATTGTTTCTTTGATCGAAGGGAACTCTTCTGTTTTGTTGACGAAGTCTTCGATTCAGAGTACGTTTAGGTTCAGGTAACTGTTCAACAAGTTCAGAGTTGGAAGCACGAGTATGCATCCAAAGGAGAATTTGTTTGGGTCATTTTTCCAGAAAACTATACAGCGCTTTTTTTTAAATAGGGAATGTTAAAATTATTTTTAAAAGATTTGATTACAGAACAGCTTTGAAATCCCCGGCAACGGCGCCAAAAACTTTGATTTGTTTCAAAAGCTTTAAATTTATAATGACTGAAAATACCAATTTTATTATAGGGAAACACACGGGTAAAAGTATAACCTATGTATGTAGTATAATCTTTAGGTAAGACCAGGTCGTCCATAGGGATTTGCGTAGTGTCGAATAATCAGCTAAAAAAAATAAACTTTAACAAATGTGAGAAATATGACTACTCGGATAATTTCGTATAATTCATAAGCAATGGTAATAGTTACGATCTTAGACTTATGACTTTAATTTACAAAAAGTATTTTCTCTTCAGAAAACGTTTTCACAAATTAACTTGTTTAACTTAAGACTTATGTTTAGCTAACTCGATCAGTTGTGTCACTCAAATAATCCAGTTACTATTATGTTAAATATCTTTTTGCTTATCAAATAACGTAAGTGGATTTCTCGTTACAGACGATAAAGATCGTAGACAAACCTTTAAAACTATATAGATCACAACGGGTCTTTCGACTTATACCGGTGTGAGTATACAATCAAAGTTGATAATCAAAGTTGACAAGATCAAACACAATAGGATTATAACAAAAGCTTAAGATTAACAAGATCGTAATTATACCAAATACTTATTCATTATATTATTTTCACCGAGTAGTCATGAGAGATTTAGCCTCTCATGGCTATGAAGTTCATAACAAGATTAAATTGATAAACAAGAAACATACTGTAACCGGGTAAGAGTATGGATCAAAACTTTCCCGTAACAAGTATGGAATCTAAGTACACCCTTTTATTCTTAGAACTATGATGTTGTTCTTCCTCGTTCTTCTTGATTTGATCTTGAACCTTCAAAGTTGTATGGTGTTTATGATGTAGGAAAAGGTTGGGAAGGTTTAGGATATTTCAAGGAAAATGGAGAGTGTGTGAGAAGAGAGGAGATGGGATTGTAAGTGAGTTGATGAAATGTGTGAGAATTTTGGCTCTATTTATAGGCTGATTTTCAGGTAGAAGTGCGGCGCACAAAATAATTTGTGCGGCGCACTTGGTGTGTTAATGCGATAGTATTTAATGACTTCATTTATTCTTCGTAGCCAGATGGGAAGTGCGGCGCACAATCTTTTAAGTGCGGCGTACTTAGGGAGTTAATGCACTATTTTGACCAGGCCTTTAATTCTTTTGACTTTGAGGAGAAGTGCGGCGCACAAAGGGTAAGTGCGGCGCACATTTGCACTTTTCAGCTTGAGACTTTATCTTTTCTTGTATTTTCCTTTCCGAAGTGTATAAGTACTTGATCTTTGCTTTATTTTGAGCTCGGGATGTCTTCAAGTGAACCTGGAAGTATTTCATGCTACTAAGTATCGATAGTTCACGAGAAATAATAAAATATATATTAATAACGCCACCAAAAACATGTATAATTTAGGCGTTATCATCCCTTTTCTTCCTTTTCGAACCAAACGTACCCTTATAGATATTTTTATAGGTTTTAGTTTTTTTGCTTTTTAGAAAACGCATTGTACAACTATCATTTATGCATCATTAGACTACCAAAAGTACAAAATATAGCGAGATACAAAACACCTTATTCGAGGAGTCGGGGTTGATCAAAGAACATAAGATGAACCATTATTTTTAGTGAGATAAAGTAGAGAGGGGTGAAAGACAAATGTGTGTTTTATTAGAGAGAGAAAGAAATACATGAAATGAACTTCCACCAACCCCTCATGGAGAGTCATGAGGTGTATTTATAGCCTAACACAAAGCTGTCTATACCTCATTTACAATAATAGTCCATGCATTTAGCAGTTGGCCTATAGCTAGTCCAATTCACGTGTAAGACGCCAGCTTTACAAAATAGTAAGGCTAACAATCTCCCTCTAAGATGGTGTCACACGTGAATTGGTTGTAATGTTTCCTACAAGCAAAAATAAAGTAAATTGATAAAAATTATCAACACGATAATAATAAAGTCTAATATTCCTTGAGATTGTCTTCAGCGACCTTGATCTTCCTGAATACTCCAGCTCTATTTCTTTAGCTTGTAGACAAACACACTGTAAAATACTGCTGAGGATGACTTAGAAGTTTTCTCTACCGATGTTCTCGGTCTTGATTGGATTTCTACTCATAACTTCCTGACATGACTTCAAAAAATTTCTTCATATACTTCTGGTCATTTTGAAATTTCTGAATCAGCTGCATGTCTTGAAAAACTCCATTTTCTTGCACTTCTGGTCATGTCAAAGTTTTCTAGAATCTGCTTCTCATTTGTCATCCTTGAAGTTCCCCTATCCGAATACTTTGGCTTTGATATGAATTATGCTCTAAACTTCTTGTGCAATATCTAGTTGAGTTTTTACTCCCTCTCAACTAGCAGGCTCTTTTTTCTTTAGCTCCCTCCCAAACAGACATCCCTGAGACTAATAAGAATCAATGCACTAGTCTTGAGTCATACAACCTCCTCTAGATCGGCTCAAAGACCTCCTTTCTCATTTAGGATACTATGTGGGAGGGGATGATATCATCAACATCGTCTCACTTAGGAAACATCCCAGTTTTGTTTGAATTTAGCCCAAAGTACACACTTTATCCCCTTTTCGAAGTCGAAACCGTAACACCAAAATCAATTAAGACCCGGAAATGCATTTTTCTCCCTCCAGGAAAGTGCATATATGAATTGTCACACCAAAGTCAATTAAGTCCCGAGTGTACGCAATTTATCCCTCTATGTAGTTGAAATGGTAACATCAAAGTCAACTAAGTCCCGGATTGATGCGGTAGTCGTAGGACTTATACACGAAGTTTTACAACTCCCTAGGCAGAGTACCTAACCATTGTAGTAGTAGTATAGGCAAGACTCAGAGGTTGTTATCGTTCTCTAGAGGAATGGGTTAGGAAGGCTTAATCACGGTCCAACAGAATTCTAAGGGTTGAGAGAAGATTATTTTTATGTTTCTATATTTTATGAAAGCAAGGTAAATTTATGGTTTGAGAGGTTGGTTTGTTTAACTATTATCTAAACTAATATCTAATCTACTGGTGATAAATTTGTGGAAAACTAGAAGGGGGTTGAATAGTTTACCGCTTTTTAATTTAATGTTTATGTTGGTTTATGAAAACTTAGATTTGACTTTTTGTGAATACAATACTTGCACAATATGAACAATATAAATATGTACAAGTAAATAAAAGATAAGAGTTGGAAAGATAAAACCACAACATAAGGATTTATAGTGGTTTGATTACGAAGCTGTTCTTCGGCCTACTCCACTCCCCGAGCACCTAACTCGAGAGTTTTCTTCACTATGTCAACAAGCTCCCTTATGGCGGAGAAAACCGTACACAACGTTGCTTATATCAATATCCGACACTAAGCTAGATGTCAAGTTCTAATCTTAGCTAGAACCAATCTATCACAACACAACTTCACGACTTGTTCACGACTTCACAACTTCACTACACAACTTAGCTTCACACCTTGATCACAACTACACAACTTCTTCAACCTTCATGACTTCATGACTTCATGACTTCACACCTTTACAACTTCTTCTCACCACACTACTTATGTCACAACTATCTAACACTACTAGAAAGGATCACCAAGATCCAACTATACTTACAACAATCACCAAGACTAACAACTACACAACTTTACAAGATTTACAAATGATTTACAAGATATGATATGGATGCAACAAGATTGCAATATGTACTTGGGGTGTAATACTTCTTCACTTGATGATGGAAGTAGTCTTCTCTTGCACTTGAGGAATTAAGCTTGGATCACTTGGAAACCAAGCTTTATGATTAAATGATCAAAGGTTTTTGTGAGATTTGTGGGCTGTTTTAGAACAGAAAGAATGAGTGCAAAAGGTAAGAAAAATGTTGGGGAATAGTCCAGTATTTATAGGACAAGCAGGAGGAGCGGGGTCTATGGCCGACCCCCTTAAATAGGGTGATGACCCCCTTATAATTAAGGGGGCCGCCCATGTATTTAAGGGGGCCGCCCCTTTCAGACGCTCCTCTTTTTTGTCCTATTCAGGGGAGGTGTTTACTGGACCTTTTCTAGCCGTTTTAGGTTCGAAAATTTAAAATTCAAAATGTTTATTTTGAATAAAACATTTCTTTTAAATGTAGAAAATGTTTTGTAAGTTTATAAACATGTTTACAACATTTTATAAAAGTTTGAGGTTGAATAAAAATTTCCTTTGATCATAAAATCCATTAAGCATTTATTTATTCATACCTTTAAGTGATGTAATTGTTGAAATGAGAATTTACTACTAAATACTTGTTTACGTTTAATTTTACGTTGAACGTTTTTATATTTTGTGATTATCAAAACGTAAAGATGTGAAAAAATATTATTAATGTTTTTAGGCATTATATTTTATCAACAATCTCCCCTTTTTGATGATTACAAAATTTAAACTCATTAAATGTAAAATTATTTTTAAACAAGTATTTAGTGAGTTTCATGTCATTTCTCCCTCTTTTTGTAGAATCAAAAAGGCATCGTCGAGGATTGCTAGTAAAATCAATGGAATAAGTGCTCCCCCTTGATGTGTGCTCCCCCTCGTTTGAGGGCACCAAGGAATTGAGCTATGGTTTCTTGGCTACAAAATGGGTTAGAGCAATACAAATATTTCTAACCTGTAGCAAGAAGGAAGGAAAAATATGACAAGTGCAAGTAAATATTAAAGCAAAAGATACTTCATTCATTAAAGACAATGTGTGTAAACTACACACAAGCATACATAAAAAGAAAAATAAATATGATTTAGGAGCATGTTAATCCATCAAGAAAATCCTAAATAGCCATAGAAGGATTTTTGACTTGGTTACGACACAAAAGGGTTTGACAATTATTTGTAGATATATTATGAGATTAGTTGTTTATTGATGGAGAGTTTGGAGAGGAGGCGGTTGTGTAAGGGTAATCTCATTGAACCCTGGGTGGTGGATGAGGTCTAGTGAGGAGGAATTCAATCCAATTAATATCCTCACTTAAAGCAAGGAATTGTTTTTGGGTGAAGATGCAACAAGGGCAATACCCAACATGGGTTTCAACTTGGTTGATGTTAAGAGTGTGTTGTAAGTTTGGAGAGTAAGGTGATGATGAATTGTCATTTTGTTGTTGTTGGGAGAGATGCATGGCTAGAAGGTTTGATAGGTCTTGAAGTTGATTAATGTCATCAACAAGGCTTTCTCTACTTGGAGATAGAGGTGATGTGTGTTGAGTTTGGTTTTGTTGAGTTTGGTTGTCACATTGAGGTGGAATTTGAGTTTGAGTTTCATGTGAGTTGATGGGAAGTAGAGGATGTGAAACATCTTGAGGTGATGTGGGAGTGTCCTTAATGTGAGGATTTGGTAATGTTTGATTGGGGTGATTGTTTTCTTGAGATGGTTCATGAAGAGAAGTGAATGGTTTTGGTATTGGTGAAGTAGAGTTGAGCACATTTGAGGAGTTGCAAATGTTTGGTTTCTTCCTCCAAATAGGTTTCACACTAATTTTGGCTACCCTTGATGGTTTGGATGTGTGTTTGTTAGGAGATGTCATTAGTGAGGATGATTGTGATGAAGGTGAATAAGGGTGTATTTATAGTGAAGGAAAGGTTTAAATTAGGAAGTATGAACATTCAAAGGATCAATTCCAATAAATGTTTATGAATTTAGGGAAACAATGGCTAAGTCTAGAGGGTGTTTGGTTGAAAAGAGAAGAAAGATATTGTTTTCCCATGGTTGCCTAGGCCGGTCCCCTTAATTAGGGGCCGGTCCCCTTAAAATTAAGGGGCCCGCCCTTTATGAATTAAGGGGGCCGCCTACTGGCATTTCCTAGATTTTCTAAAAATTGATTTTTCTCAAAAATTTTGTGAGGGTTTTAGTTTTGGTGGTTGATTTGCAACAAGACTATCCTTTTATGGCAATTAAGATTTTAGCATATAGCAATTAGGCATTCATCATTCTACATAAATGAGACTAATTGTAGGGTAACACTATTTCATAAAATCCTTGTCATATAATCACATATGAATTGAAAATCAAAAGAGTAAAGAGTATAAATAGAGACTAGATATAGTGCACAAAGAATTTTTCATGATATGAGGGTCAAGTTAAAACATAAACCAAACTTTTGTGCAGACTCTAATGTGTGCCTAAGTGCGACAAATGTGGAGTGGTGATTATTTCGACACTAAGACATACAAAACCTAAGAAATAATCCAAATGCTCCTTGATTTAATTTTGCTCAACCAAGATTGTCAAGAATATATATTAGATTATATACTCTTGACACCAAGTGTAGAATATTAAGCATATGTGAAAAGAAATGTTTTTAGCGTATCTCAACAATATACAAAAATAGGTTTTTATGTGCTCCTAGTTGTGAGAAATATTTTCTTTAAAAGAAAAAAATAGATTGGGAGTATTGTATATATGAGATATGCATTTGGATAGAGGAATTTGTAAAAGTTTTCTTTGTAGGTTTTTCCCAATCTTGTGTTTTTGTGCAAAACAAAAGCCTAGACTCAGAGAGAGAAAAAAAATTCCAGTGGGAGGTCTCCTTAATGTCTGGCCAGCCCCCTTAAAATTAAGAGGCCCGCCCTTTATCAATTAAGGGGGCCGCCATCTGAGAAAAAAAAGTTCTCAGATTTTTGACAAATTGTTCAATTTTAATTTTTAGTGCTGAAAACTTAGTCAATTTGTTCCATCATTCCTAGACCTAGGCGTAAGTAGTTAAATGGTTCACATTTAAGTGGTTTAGTTAAAATATCGACTATGTTGTCTTCCGATGAGACCTTTTCTATAGAGATATTCCCTTTTTGAACATTATCACGGAGGAAGTGGTGGCGAATTTCTATGTGTTTAGTTCGTGAGTGTTGAACGAGATTCTTACTTAAGTCTATATCCCCTTTGTTATCACACATTATTAGAATATCATCTAACCTAATGCCATAGTCTACAAGAGCTTGTTTCATCCATAGTGCTTGTTGACATGCCTTTCCGGCGCTAACATATTCCGCTTCGGTTGTGGAGATAGCAAGAGCGGTTTGCTTCTTTGAAAACCAAGATGTTAAACAATATCCCATGAATGTTCAAACACCACTAGTGCTCTTGCGATAAACGTAATCTCCCGCATGATCCGAATCCGCATAAACTATTGTTTCTATGTCGGATCTCTTGGGATACCATAATCCCAAATGCATAGTGCCTTTAATGTATCGGAAGATACGCTTAACCGCTTCTAGGTGAGAGGTTTTGGGATCCTCTTGAAAGCGTGCACAAAGGCAAACACTAAACATGATATCGGGTCTACTTGTCGTTAAGTATAATAAACTACCTATCATGCCTCTATATTTGGTATTATCTATGGACTCACCTTCTTCTTCCCTTGTGAGTTTGGTTTCCGTAGACATGGGGGTTTTCATTGGCTTAGAGTCTTCTAGTCCAAATTTCTTAAGCATTTCCTTAATATATTTTGATTGATTGAAAAATATTCCATCATTTAATTGTTTTATTTGTAATCTTAAGAAAAAGTTTAGTCTCCCCATCATACTCATTTCAAACTCATCATGCATGATCTTGGCAAAGTCATCACGTATTTCTTGACAAGTTGATCCGAATATAATGTCATCAACATATATTTGGACGATAATGATGTTGGAGTCTTTCTTTTTAGTAAAAAGAGTGTTATCTACCATTCCCATAGAATAATTATGTTTAATAAGAAAGGCTTTTAGTCGATCGTACCAAGCTTTTGGAGCTTGTTTTAGACTATAAAGAGCTTTCTTAAGTTTATAGACATAATAAGGTTTTGCGAAGTCAATGAATCCCGGAGGTTGTGCCACATAAACCTCCTCATTGATAACACCGTTAAGGAATGCACTCTTCACATCCATTTGGTATAACTTAAAATCTAGTGCACAAGCATAAGCTAAAAGTATTCTTATGGACTCTAGTCTAGCTACGGGTGCATATGTTTCATCATAATCAATTCCTTCTTGTTGATTATAACCTTGGGCGACCAACCTAGCTTTGTTTCTTGTTACGACCCCATTTTCATCGAGTTTATTTCTATATACCCATTTTGTTCCTATAATGGTCATATCCATGGGATTTGGGACTAGTTCCCAAACATCATTTGTTATAAATTGATTTAGTTCCTCTTGCATGGCCATTACCCAATTTTCATCTTTTAGTGCCTCATTTATATTTTTAGGTTCTATTGTTGAAATAAAGCAAAAGAAATTGCTTTTCTCTTGAGCTTGCGACCTAAGTGTTCTTTGATTTAGATTACCAATAACATTTTCTAGGGGATGACTTTTAGATTCTTTAATGTTTATTATTTGATTATTTTCTAATGAAATGTCTTCAAGATCATTGCCTATGGGTTTTGTTTTACTAACCTCAATAGCTTCTTCTTCGACTAATTCATCATCTTCCAATGGTGATGTTTTAGGTGGAGGAGGAGTCTCATCGAAAGTTACATTTAATGATTCTTCTACTTTCATTGTTTGTTTGTTAAGTATTATGTAAGCTTTACTATTTTGCGAATATCCTAGGAAAACACCTTCATACGACTTTGGGTCGAACTTGGTTAGGTAATCTTTTGTATTAAGAATAAAACATTTACTTCCGAATACTCTAAAATAGTTAAGGTTTGGTTTCCTTCCTCTTAACAACTCGTATGGAGTTTTTCCCAAAATACGTCTAATAGAAACTCTATTAATTATATAAGTTGATGTATCGATCGCATTGCACCAAAATTTTTGAGGAATGGATTGTTCATTTAACATGGTTCTACTCATTTCTTGTAAGGTGCGATTTTTTCGTTCTACTACCCCATTTGATTGTGGAGTACGAGGAGCGGAAAAATTGTGAGATATCCCATTTAAATCACAATATTTTCCAAATTGTACTTCATTATCAAATTCCCGACCATGATCCGTTCTAATTGATACAATAGAACATCCTAATTTGTTTTGGATCATTTTGCTAAATATTTCAAATTCTTCGAAGGCTTCGGTTTTATTTGCTAAGAATCTAGTCCAAGTGTATCGAGAATAGTCATCTACAATTACTAAGGTATAACGATTTCCTCCATAGCTTCGTATGGCGGAGGGGCCAAACAAATCCATGTGAAGTAGTTCTAAGCATCTAGTTGTTGAGACTATATTTTTGGCCTTGTGACTTACGTGAGCTTGCTTTCCAACTTTGCAAGCATCACAAAAATGTTGGTCGTATTTAAGTTTAGGTAGATTTCTAACTAATTCTTTAGACGCTAATGATTGAATTAGTTGCATATTAGCATGACCTAATCTTCTATGCCATAGTGTGGAATTTTCGTCTAATGTTGCAAGGCATATTTTGTCTTCCGGTTTATTTCCTAGTTTCATTACATATAATCCTCCTTTCCTAATTCCTTTACCTATAACTTTTTCGTTTTTGATTATTTCGCTATCGTGTTCGGTAAATATTACTTTGCACTTATTATCACATATTTGACCTATACTAAGCAAGTTATAAGTTAAGTTATCTACGTGCTCAACATTTTCAATTATTAAGGAGTCTTGAGAAATCGTACCTTTGCCTATGATTTTACCGCGTAAGTTGCTTCCGAAAATTACGTTACCTCCGTTGTATGCTTTGTATGAAGAAAACAACTTTCGATTACCGGTCATGTGTTTTGAACATCCACTATCTTTAATCCATTCATCGGGTTCCAAGTTTACTCCTAAGCATATTTCATCGGGCGCTTGAGCTACAAGGCAAGCTTCATCTTTAGTCTTTTCCACCTCATCTTCTCCATTGTCGCTCCATACTCCTCCAATGAATGCTCTTTGATCGGTGTTCTTTGGCGGCTTTGAACATTCTCCAATGAAATGATTTGGGTCACCACATCTAAAACATTTTCTTTCACTTTTATCATAACCATCATTTCTACTTCTTTGGAATGTTTTTCTATCGCCTCGTGGTTGTCTTGCAAATCTTCCTCGTCTCTTGAAGAATTTCTTGAATTCCTTTACGGCCATAGCATACTCTTCGTCTTCACTATCGGAACTTGAGCTATCTTCATCACTTACTTCCTTTTTCACTTTTAATGCAAGTGATCTACTTTGTTCTTTCTTGCCTTTAACCGTTTCTACATCTTTCTTAATTACTTCTTCATAAACTTTCAAGTTTCCAATTAGTTCGTCAAGAGATAAGGTTGTTAGATTCTTTGATTCTTCAATCGCCGTGACTTTCGCGCGCCATTTTGGATGTAGTGCCCTAAGAAATTTCCTAACACAATTCTTGCTAGAAAAACTTTCATCAAGTGCTTTTAGACTAGTAATAATAGTGTTAAATTTAGCAAAGGCATTATCTATTGATTCCTCTTCCGGAATCATAAATTGTTCATATTGTTGAACAAGGAGATCTATTTTGTTAGCTTTGACTTGATTATTACCTTGATGAGTGATTAGTAAAGTATCCCAAATTTCTTTTGCGGTTTGACACATAAAAATTCTTTCGTATTCTTTACGTGGCAAAGCATTATAAATTACCATTTTAGCTTCATTATTTTTTGCAAGTTTCTTTTTAAGATCATCATCTTGTTTATGAAAAGATACAATTTCATCCTTTTTAGTTTCGGGATTAAATTGAATAGGAGGAAAATCACCATCGGTAATAACATGCCAAAGATCTAGATCTTTTGACTTCACATAAGTTTCGAATCTATTTTTCCAATAAATAAATCCATCACTTTCAAAAAGTGGTGGTCTTTGCATAGATTGCCCTTCTAAATATTTTTCCGATTCCATAGATCGATTCAAGTTTTAAAATACAGTTTATTTTAAAAATCTTGTTTAACGTGGCTCTGATACCAATTGTGGAAAACTAGAAAGGGGGGTTGAATAGTTTACCGCTTTTTAATTTAATATTTAAATTTTGTTTATAAAAACTTAGATTCGATTATATGAATTCACTACGGCCCAATATGAACAATGTATACATGTAGAATAAATAAAAGATGAAGAAGTTGGCAAGATCAAACCGCAACACAAGAATTTATAGTGGTTCGTACGAAACTCTTCTTCGGCCTACTCACTCCCTGAAGCACCAAAACCTCCAGAGTTTTCTTCAACCTAAGTCAACAGCTCCTTTATGGCGGAGAAAACCTACACAAACGTGCTTTATATCAATTCCGACACTAAGCTAATTCGATTTCTAATCTTAGCTAAACTAATCTATCACAACACAACTTCACGACTAGTTCACGACTAACTTCACAACTACTTCACAACTTCACAACTACTTCACAACTTCACTACACAACTTATCTTCACACCTTGATCAACGACTAACACAAACATCTTCAATCTACATAACTTCACACTTCACAACTTCTTCTCACCACTCAACTTAATCACAACTATCTAACACTACCAAAAAGGATCACCCACAAGATCCAGACAATACTTACAACAATCACCAAATCCTAAATAACTCCAACACAACTTTACAAATTTACAATGTATATATGGATGACAACAAAAAGATGCAATATGGATTTTGGGGTGTAATACTTCTTCACTAGATGATGGAAGTATTCTTCTCTTGCACTTGAGGAATTGAGCTTGGATCACTTGGAAACAAAGCTAAATGATTAAATGATCAAAGGATTTTAGAGAGGATATGTGGGTTGTTTTAAGCAGAAAGAATGAGTGCAAAAGGTGAGAAAAATGTTAGGGAATAGTCCAGTATTTATAGGACAAGAAGGAGGAGCGGAGTCTATGGCCGACCCCCTTAAATAGGGTGCCGGCCCCCTTAAAATTAAGGGGGCCGCCCATGTAATTAAGGGGGCCGCCCCTTATTCAGACGCTCCTTTTTGTCCTATTCAGGGGAGGTGTTTACTGGACCATTTCTAGCCATTTTAGGTCCGAAAATTTGAAATTCAAAATGTTTATTTTGAATAAAACATTTCTTTTAAATGTAAAAAATGTTTTGTGATGTTTATAAAAAGTTTACAACATTTTATAAAAGTTTCCTTTGATCATAAAATGCATCAAGCATTTGTTTATTCATACCTTGGAGTGATATAAGTTTGAAATGAATATTAACCACTAATTACTTGTTTATGTTTTAATTTTTCATTGAATGTTTTTATATTTTGTGATTATCAAAATGTAAGGATGTGAAAAATATTAATAATGTTTTTAGGCATTATTTCTATCAACAACCATAAAGATCAAAACTTTATCTATTTATCAACCTTATAAGACCCTTAAGCTCTGGCCTTAGATGTAGAAAGATGGAATAAGAAATAAGACATGAAAAGTTAAGACAAAATAAGCTAATAAGGTGAAAACTTTTTAGAAAAATAAGCTATTTTGAAAACTATTTTTTGTAAAAATAAAACTAGATTAAATCTATAAAAAAAACTACTTTTGAAATAAAAACTAGAATAAGCTAAAAAGCTATCAAGGCTTTTTCGAAGAAATGATGAAAAATATAAGCTTATAAATAAGCCACTTCTCAAATAAGCTACAAGTACCCTTCGAAATAAGCCCTAGCTTAATAAGCTATAAGAAAAAATAGTAAATGTTTTTAGAACTTTATGACTAAATAAGCGAATTAATAAGCTCATCGAAGATAAAGGTGCTCAAGACTTATTGAATAAGTCGAGTAGAGACTCATGACACCCTTGTTTAGCATTCGAATCGAGCTTAATTCAAATATAGCATTTTTTTTAAATAAAGACAGAAATAAGAAAAGATGAATAACAAAAAGCGATTTTTATAATTTATTCTAAAGACAATAAGCTAATAAAAAGATGAAAACTTTAAGATCTAAATCTACCCGAAACTAAGGTGTTCAATCAAGTGAAACGTGGAGTCCGGTTTATTTAAAAGAATTTGATCTAAGAAAAATAAGCTAGAATTAAAAGCAACAAACTTTATGCTAGAAAATGTAAGCTAAAAATATAAGATCACATTATTTTAGATTCTAATCCACCCAAACTAAGGTGTTCAAACAGAAAAAAAAGCAAAAAAAACAATTTATTCAAGTGAACGTCGGATCGGATAGAATAAGGATTAGATCTATATAAAGAAAAAAAATAAGCTTGAATAAAAATAAGCAATCGAAAATTAAGCAAAAATAAGCTCACTCGAAAAGCTCTAAATTGAAAACAATATAAAATAAGCTTGTCTAAATAAGCAATGGAAATAGCCTATTAGAATATAAGCTTAAGAGAATGAATCCAAAAATAAGCTATAAGCATGAGCTTATTTGGAAATAAGCAAAAGAAAAGAAAGAGTAGAAGAATAAGCAAGAGAAATAAGCATTAAGAAATAATAAGCATTTAATTAAACCAACCTCAAACATCTTCAATAATAAGCTCAAAATCTTGATTACAATAAGCTAAATAAGCTATAAAAGCTTTTACAATAAGCTAAAAATTATACTACACTACTCCTAAATCTACACATACTACTACTATTTTGAAAATAAACTAATTCTCTAACACCTCCCAAATGAGATGCACAGCGTCTGTTTTTATAGCCTCTAAGTGGGAGGGGTATTTTCATCCTTTTAGGTCATCCACCACTCATATTGCATGATCTGAGGGTATTATAGTCTTTTTGCTCTCCACCAACCGCCTCATTATTGCCTTGGATCTCCACACGACAACCTCGGACTAACACACGCCTGGCACCCTCGAATCACGCGTTTTGGACATGTGTCATGCTCTGATTGGCCAGCCGCCACCACCTCGTACCTGTCACCTCGTATGAACAGTACCTCGTACCTGCCACCTCGTACCAATCATTAGTTGTGCCACGTGTCACCACCTGAGTGATGCAACGTGGCCTGCCAGCCACCACCGGACAACCGGTCAATGGCGGCGATCGACGGTCAACGGTGGTGGTCGATGACAGTCAACAGCGGTCAACGGCGGCGGACCATCGTCGAACCACCGCCGGACCACCGGTCAACGGTGGTTGACCACCAGTCAATCGGCAGGTCTTGGGCCAGGTCAGGTCGGGTCTTGGTCCAGGTCAGGTCGGGTCTTGGGCCGGGTCTGGATCGGGTCGTGGTCCGGGTCGGGTCGTAAGGGGGATAAATCCCTCTGCATGTTTCGAACCCGGGACCTTTGGTATAGAAGCATATGACTATAGCCATTGGGCTAGAGAATAGTTCTAGTAATATTGTGTAAAAAGTAAAATATAACCCTTCTTCTATTTGGTCCAGGTTCAATATAATTAAAGGTTCAAACAGGAACGAAAAAGGATCAAAATAAAAAGGTTCACATATGAAAGGCCGGTACCGTTGGACTCGTAATTTCGTGCTCTTTCCAATGGTGTGATCGAAGAATATTAACGATTTCATTTTGACCTCGATAAACGTGAAAACGTCATCGAAAGTCACCCGAAAATTACCATTTTTGCTTTGTTTTCAATCCTTTGTACCTGTAAGACATAAAAACACAATACAAACAAATTGCAACCAATAACCATTACGCGATCCCTACTTGCGTATACGTGCTTTTATGTGCATTTATGTTTCTTTATATATATGCGTTGCTAATGCCTATACTTGAATATTATTTTACTAAGTATTATTTTACCTTAAATATTATTTTGCCATATTCATTTTGCTATGATGCATTTCCATTTTTACCATGAGTGCATACTTATTTTGCATCATGTCTACTTTTGCATTGCACGCATCCTGCATCATTTTATATAAATACTAAAACCTTTTCTAAGACATTGTGAGTGAAACAATGGTCTCGTTTATTTCTAAGACATTGTGAGTGAAAAAATGTTCTCGTTTATTTCTAAGACATTGTGAGTGAAACAATGGTCTCGTTTATTTTTAAGACATTGTGAGTGAAACAATGGTCTCGTGTATTTCTAAGACATTGTGAGTGAAACAATGGTCTCGTTTACTTCTAAAACATCGTGAGTTATACAATGATTCTTAAAACGTTTTCATGACTTTACATAACACGGTTTTACAAAACCTTAAAACTTGTCATAGTCTGCCGACCCCACTGATTATCTTGTTATCCGATTCCGAAAATGGGTTGGAACACCCGCCCCAAACTGTCAAAACACATACGTCACCTCGTAACGTCTCAATCTTTCTTACTTCTCGTAATTTGTAGAAACATGCAGATTAAATTCGAGCACGACTTTAACCCGTCACCTCGTAACATTCCATTTTTAGAAACGCAACTTTTGAAATTCGACTTATTTCATTATCTTTACTCCGTTCGATTTTAATGAAAATGCCGACAATGAGACAAGGAATGAGTTCCGTGAGGATTGAGCATATTGTAACCCATCGAATTGCTAATGCTATTGAAGTTATTGTTGTCTATGAGGCAAATATCTGCATGGATCACGACTCGATGGATCAGGTCGTACGTTAGGAAGCCAAGGTGGCAAGGAATGCCAACAACAAAATAAAAGACAAAAGGTCGTGAGAGTTTGTATTGCTAGACTAGATAACAAGAATGGATATGCTGGGAAGTTGCCTCTATGCAACAAGTGTGAGTTACATCACACTGGTCCATGCACTGTAAAGTATAATAACTGCAAGAGAATTGGTCACATGACTAGAGATTGTAAGACACCCGTTATCGCAAGATAAATCTTGAAGACCGAGCCAATGCATGACACTTCACATGGCACATCAAAGGGAATCCAAAGCTAATCACCTGAGAAAACATGCTTAAAACGTCAACATAAAGTTGGTGAATTCATAGGTTCAAGTAAAATGTAAGTATAGACCACAAGATTTTTTAAAGAAAGCAAGCATGATCATTGTAACACATACAATATCACAGGTTAAGTATTTACGTATGCACCAAGCTCATGACACCAAACCTGATATTTGTTAGCAAATAAATGCTAATTAAAGTTTTGCCAAGTAGGTATCTAACTCAAAATACCTAGAGAAATCCGACATGTTATACGTTCGTTTGATCGTTACCATGTGCGTACCCGATGTAGGTAAGAATCACCAAAACCAGGACGAGGATTATCAGTCCTAATAGATCTATTAATAGCACTCACGCTTACTCACAGTAATTAACGGTTCATGATAGTGGCAGTAGTGAGCTAAAGGTACTTAGGCAAAATCCGTAAACATGTAAAAGTATAGTAACGTACTTGTGTCCAAAGGTAAAAACAAAGCAATGTTTCTCACCCCAAAAGTTATAAAGTATATGTAAAGGATAAATGGTGGGGCTATGAACTCACCTTAAGTAAGAGATGAGCGAAAGTAACCAACAAAGCGAGGAAGAAACCAAGCGATCCTAACCGCGACCTAATTTAATAATGACGCGCTTTTAGGAGAAGAATAAATAACGAAACATCGCATAAAGCGTTTATAGGAAGCAATATCATCCTTATGTGTTTGTGCCTCAGTTTAAGTAGTTAAAAAGTGACTTAGTAAAAATATAGAGTTTTTAGTTATATTCCGACACTTTGTCGAAAATTACTATTTTTGAAAAGTTACTATCTTTAGAAAGTTTGAAAATCCCGTACGCTAACATTTTCTAATTATATTTGATAAGTCCATCCTACGTCTAAACACACTTATGACCTTAAACGTCTTGTTTCCGTTTTTATTTTGCTAATATATTTGTCTTATACTAACTTTCTATTTTTAGAAACTCTTAACGTCTTTCAAATCTCGTCTTTATAAACTTTCTAACGCGTCCTAATTATTTATAAGTGGTTTACTAATAGTTGCCTAGATTTTTATAGCTTAAACGGACCCAAAAATGCTCGAAAACCCAATTTATAATTTCAATCAGCTCACACTTATTTTTGAAAAGTTTCAAAAATTGATCGACTTTGACCGAGCGTAACTCTTTCGTTATAAACTTTCATGCCTCGAGAAATGTTGCTTATTTTAGTGAAAAATCATTCTTGACAAGTTTCATTTTATACACTTTAGTCAATTCGGACCCGAAAGGGGTCAAAACCTCGATTTGAAAACTGGATAGAATGTCCGTAAACTTTGCAAAAGCTGTCAAAAAGATTTATTTTCCGCCAAACTTTAAACGGCCATAGTTTCTTCGTTATAAATCCGTTTTCCGCATTCTTTATATCAAAATCGCCGGGAGAACATATACTAACATATCTTAAAGGTTTAACCAATCCAAGACATTTTTACGACCCTCTAAACCCACAAATTTATTCGGGACAGCAAATTGATTCTATCCGAAAGCTAACCTAAACACATCATAACTTCGCCAAAACCACAAATCTACCCTAAAACCCTTCGATAGTGATTCCACCAACAAAAAAAATCTCAAACTAACCTAATCCCAACGCCAACAAATCGCCAACAACACTTTTATCGCTTAACCTAATGCTACGAACCCAAAAGTACAATAAAATGCAAGAAATATATAAAAAGCCTCAAACTTTGAAATAAATCGTACAACTTTGATTATTAGGAGATTTTTGTTGTAAAAATCGTGCACAAACAAGGATGATGTTGTTTTGATAGGAAAAGATAACGGCGAGAGAACGAATAGTATAGAAAGATTGTGTAAACGAAAATGATGATGATACTTACACGTAAAGAGAAGATAGTGAAGATAAGCTTGAACTTTTACCCCAAACAACTATGAATATAACCCGAATAAGCAAAAGAATACCTCAAATAATCTTGAAAATGAACCCCAGTCAATAAAGTACAACCAAAACTTGAACAATAAATCAAAAACACCAAATTTTGTGGTGTTGTTGTTCGTCCGACGCCAAAAGAAAAAAGGAGAGAAGAGAAAATTTGAATGTGTGTTTTTCTAATGAGAGAATGGAACGGTGGAAATGAAATGATAAGAGTGAATAAATAAGTGTAGGCGCATGCATAAGGCTTGAGCCTAGACCATTTTATGAAGTAATCCTAGGATGGTGGGTACTAGGGAGACCAACTAGCTAAATTTGTGGAAGGGTGTTGGTAATGGGGGGGCATATGGAGGGATAAGGGGGTGCATTTTTGCTAAAACTTAATTCTTTACACTAGATATTTATTTATGAAGGTTTAGGATATTTAAGCTTGTTCAAGAATTTATTTTAAGTAGTATACGCAATACCCGTGAAAGTAAAAAATGCATGAATTTCAGAAATAAAATACGTAAATTTAGATATACGATCCACGGATAAAAACGCAATAGTCATCCAAAGACTACGTTAAATAACAAGCCGGAATGCATCCGGTTACGTTTCTCAGTTATACGCGGGATAACTTCCCGATTTTTGGGTCAAGTCAACTCGAAACTTTTAAAAGTCAAACTTATGCACATATATTGGAAAATATAGACCTGCGAATTTTTGGTGTCACACTAATATAGCCCATTTATTCTTTAGAACACCAAACGCCTATTCCACATCTTTCCTTGTCGCTCCATGCATTCGTTTACATCGTATTCGCTTATGGTCATCGTTGCTCGGATTTGAAATCAACTTAACAAATGTAAACCCATTTCGGATGTATCCCGCCAACAAGATAATATGCCCAACTATAAGTTACGACGTCAACTACAAAAGGAATCTATGGTGCTTTTCCATTTTTAAGATCGTTGAATATAGGGGATTGATGTTGTTGTTCACCCCAGAAACACCAAAGAAAGAATGTCATAGCCATAAGTCTTGTGACGTAATAACTTCTAGCAAAATGAATGGATTCGTACCATGATCACGTCTACAATATTGCCCTTTATATGCGATTGGACAACCAAACATCCCAATTTATACAAGCAAGGCTTCCTAACATTCCTGGAAACCTGTGCATTTGTTCGTGAAATGCGTAAAGCTTTTCAACATCAGTGATAGTAGGTTTTCACAAAAACTCTAGTCTAAAAATTTCCATAACATACGTACACAAGATATTAAGAGAAAGACGAGAAGTTGCTTCTATTAGATGATATATTAGTCAACATTCAAAGTCAAGTCAACATTCAACATAAGTTAAGTCAACATTCAACATTCAAAGTCAAGTCAACATTTAACATTCAAAGTTAAGGCGTTTATATTTGTATAACTATTAGTCATTAATTTGTATTAGGCCCATTAGTATGGATGTCATGTAAATAGGCCTAAGCCCATGGTCATTATTCTAGAATAATCTTTTGTATCCTATATATAGAATAGTTGTTATCAGTAATAATGAAGGAAATCAGTTTGCCTTCCAACATGGTATCATGAGTAGGTGTGATCTTGAGACCAAGTCGGTCATCAAGCCGCCACTTCTATACCACCTTGTCAAATCTCTCCATCTCTATTATCAAGACCTAACTATCGGCCGTCATGAGCCGCTTCTATCCTCTCCAAAGAAAAAGAAATGGTGTCATTTATGTTCTTCCCAATCTGGTTACACTTTTCCAACATTATTTGTTATAGTTTTTTTTCTTCTGGTTTTCCTTCATTCTCCATAAATCCTCATCTTAAGAACTAGTCGGTTAACATGATCCTCTTCTTCTATACCACCCCGTCAAATCTCTCTAATATCAAACTTTAGTCTTTGGTCTGTTATGTAAAAATGCGGCCGTAGTTTTTCATAACTCCTTCTCTTTTATCCCGATGTTATCTATGTACTTATTTTTCTTGTTTACCGTTAATATGGGTTTGTGGTTATTGCGTTTTCATGCCACAACAGTCCTTTTAATTTTGTGATGAAAAAAAATCGCTAACGTCTTCTGTTATATTTTGTTTAATGGTGCTCCAAAAAGTCATAGCCAATATGTGTGTTCTTTAATTGTTTCTTTCTAGTTTTTGCATATATTCCGTCTTAAATATTCTTCTAATTGTAATTTTGTTTCTTGATACGTTTCTTTTCTTTCTTACATATTTTTCTAATAGCTTTCTCCTCAAGCCTTCTCAAGCAAATCAATCTCCTTCTGGTTTTATTGTTCTTTAAAGTCATTCTAATCACAAATTTAATTATACTTTCCTTCTTAACTTTTATTTCCTTCTTAAAAAAGAAGTTTTTGGTGTTACAGCTTCCTACGCAAGTATAAAACTCCAACAACAATCAACAAATCAAGTTTCTCAAAAGATAAAGATTTCTCGCCTTTTGCAAAGTTTAACTTCAGCTGGATCGTTCGAAGATCTCCCGCTCCAAATGCGGGGGAGTATTAGATGATATATTAGTCAACATTTAAAGTCAAGTCAACATTCAACATACTTTAAGTCAACATTCAACATTCAAAGTCAAGTCAACATTCAACATTGAAAGTCAAGACGTTTATATTTGTATATTTATTAGTCATTAATTTGTATTAGTCCTATTAGTATGGATGTCATGTAATTAGGCCTAAGCCTATGGTCATTATTCTAGAATGATCTTTTGTATCCTATATAGGATAGCTGTTATCAATAATAATCAAGGAAATCAATTAGCCTTCCAACATAGCCTAACTAGAGAAACTTGGTAACCTTGCATATTAGGCCACCTGTTCGCTAAAAACTCATTAGTGTCTAGAACATGGGTAAAGGAAAACAACATGAGAAAATAAGAATCTCCTCTACTATGGTAAATCTGGAATAACTGCTTGGAGTATCT
>BQNB010010453.1:0-80355 GCA_026074375.1 Tanacetum coccineum | reverse complement strand
TTGTGTATTTTATATTTTTTTAAAGACAATTTTTTTTTTTTTGATTTTTTTATATGTTTTTTATGATAATAATACTAAAAAGAAAAAAGAAAATATTTTTTACTTTATATATTTTTTTTAATTTTTTTTTTTTTGAATTTTTGAAATATTTAACAAAAATGAAACTTTCGAGGACGAAAGAATCTTCAAACCAAATCAACAAACGTAAACGACGGAATCTTTAACACAAGTCCCCGGCAACGGCGCCAAAAACTTAATACGCGATATAATACACGATATATTACCACAAGAGTAATTAAGAAAATTCCCTAAGGAAAATTCACTCTAGAAGATATATATATAATATATAATACGTATATTTAACCGGGAAGTATGATCACCCGGGTCGTTTCCCCAACGACTTGTGAAATTGAAACCTTGCTTTAGCTTGGATTGTGATTTGAATGAGAGAGAAGATATTTTTAGTTTCTATAACTACTAAATAAAAGCAACAATTAAATTGAACAATTAAAAGCAATTAAACACTTAAATAATTTTTTTAAACTAAAAATTAAAAGCTCAAAAATTAAAATTAAAATCTAAAAGTGGTGAAAATGATTTTTCTTAATGTAAACCTAAAGATATTTTTTTATAAAACTAAAAACTATTTTTTTGTAATTTTCTGAAACTTTTTTCTATTTTTTATGTATTTTCTAAGATTTTAACTTTCGAAAAATGATTTAAAATAATATACTTAATGAAAAATTACAAAAAATAAGGAAAAATCTAAAAGTAACAAAGATTTAATGAAAAATAAAAGGAAGGTGTTAGCTTAACAAATAAGCTCAATAAGCCCGTAGTTAAGCTATGGCTTATTAACTAAAAGGGAAATGAAAATGTGTTTAAAGATTAAATGGAAAGAGAAGAGGTTGGATGAGCTAATGTAGCACAATGGTTAACACGCATGGACTATAAGAGTGAGGTCAGGGGGTCCGAGGCAGGCAAACCCCATTTTTATTTATTTTTTATTTTTTTAACTTTTAACAAAAACTAAATATCCAAACTTAATAAAAACTTGATTTTAAACAACTTTAAAACTAAACTTTTTGTCTGAAAATGACAAATAAGCACTGAAACAGCTTATGAATAAGCTGTTACAGAAAGTGAGCCTTTGAGCTCAAAATGCTTGTTTGGACTTATAAGCTTGCACAAGCTTAAATATAAGCTTGTTTTCAAAACCAAAAGAAGTTCTAGAAAGCTAATTAAGTCTACAAGCTAAAAATGACAAGCTCCTTAAGCTGAAAACACATTAAGATATCTAAATCTATGATTCAAAATAGCAACCTCAGGTAAAAGTACTAGATACTTGGAAAACTAAACAAGCTATAATCTACAATAAGCTAAGACTTGAAAAGAGCTTTTGAAAACTAGACTAACAACTAATAAGCTATAAATTCAAAACATAAAACTAAGCCCTATAAGCTAAAAATCTAGATTTAGAACCTTCAATCTACTTACTACTGTTTTTGGTCTTTTTAAGAATTTTATGAACTTTTGACAGCAAATTTAACTAAGAGATTAAGCTAGAAAATGAAACCTAAGACTCAATCTATATTAAGCTATATGAAAACTCAAATCCTACTAAGTTTGATAAGCTAAATCCTACAATTACTAATCTAAATGAAGCCAAGTAGTCAGCAGTAGTAACTGAGGTTACTACTGCCTATGCAACTAATGAAAAGGGCAAGGAACAAATGCAGGTATCCTAGAGGGGTAACTTGCACTTAGATACTCTTGTTGAGTGTGTACAAACACAAAACAAGCAAGAACCAAGCCTTAGATGGCTTGGTTCAAAATTTGCATAAGTGAAATTCAAAAGAAAAATTCCCCTGGTGCAGGAAGGCTAAAAATAAGCTCAAACTCTTTTAATTTTAAAAACTAACTTGAGAAAACTCTTTTCCTAATGTTTTTAAATGAAATCAAAGCTGTCTCAAACAAATTGCACAAAAACCTTTGACTTTTGATAGTCAAATAACCCTTATGCCAAACACTCCTTAATACATTTACAGTTTTGATTTAACTAATGATTTTGAATTCTATTTAACAAAACCTCATTACCAGATAAAAACTAGCTTATAATATCCCTAACAAACATAAATCAATAACCCACTTAAGCTAAATCTAAGAATCTAGGCTAAGCTTACTAATTTTTTTTTGGTTTTTATAGATTTTATGACAGCTATGAAAATACTAAAATCTATAATACTTAAACTAAAACAGATGATGAATAAGCACTAATTAACATTATAAATCACAAATAAGCAATAAGAAAGCAGATAAGCACAATTAGAAAGCAAATAAGCAAATCTAGGCTAAATAAGCAATTATTAAACTAAAACTGAAAATTAAAGAAAACTTACAATGAGCCTAGCTAAACAAGGCATGAAATGCTCTGAAAGCTTATTCAACAGCTCTGGCTTATTTTCAATAAGCCAGTAATAGTCCATGAGAGCTCTTCCAAAGCTAGCTCTCCTTCCATAGCTTATTTGTCCACAAGTTAAGGTAATTTAAGCTGGTTTATTAGATACAAGTATGATTAAGGCTGAGTTAAGCTCAATCATAAGCTTAAAGACTTATGAGAGCTCTTGAGCTTATTGTGAGCTTGTAAGAGCTTATGAGGAAGAGTACAAGAGATTTAAATTTAATTGAAAACTTTGTAAGAAATTGAGACAGATTGTTTAAAGACAAAACATGAATTCCATTAACTAAAAACGTGATTACATGATTTAAAAAAGAGATTACAAGGAATTTAAACTAAATTATATTAAGCTAAAAACGAAATTCAAGCTAAACTAAAAGCTACTAAATAAAAACTTCATGGTGGTGTGTGTGATATGTGAGTTATTTATAGCCTATTGGTGAAGCTTCCAGACCCTTGAGTGCTTCCCACGCCTCTTCTAATCCAACCCGTACAATCCTTCAATGATTGGCAAATCATTATTAGCTGTTAGATCACTAGGTAGCTCACACGGATTGCCAGCGTGGCAATCCATGATTGAGACACCTTGTGTTTCTTTTAGGCATAATTTAATGTAAAAAAATGAGTCCCCTTGTGCTTCTTTGCCATAGCCACGAGTGATCCTTGCTTGAGTGACTAATGAGGAGCCTTGGAATGTCGTTTTTGACCCTGCCATCTTGTAAATGAGCCTCTGAATTATCCATTTTGACCTTTGATTGAGACTTGCCCCTTGATTTGACTGCTTGGTGAAATGGGGAAGACACATGAACAGTAAAAGGGTTTGGCGCCTTTTTTATAACTGAATCGGGGTAATTTGTTTTAAACTTTGGAAAATGGCACATTTGGTCCTTGTCTTTGTTTATAAAAGGTTGTAGTGTAAAACAATTTTAAGAAAATGGCAGAAAAGGTCTTTGTGGTTTTATAAAAGGGGTGTTGGGCTAGGGATTTGGGCTTTGGATCCGGGTATGGCCCATTTAGGCTTAGGGACCATTTGTGTAACTTTCTGAAATTTAGAGGGTTGATTTGAAACATTTTGAGGTTTTTGTCCTTTTATGGTTGACTGAGGTTTGACCAGGGTTGACTTAGGTTTGACAGGGTTGACTTTTTGACTTTGGCTTTCGGCTCTTGCACGCTCTTCCGTTCTTGTGTCCGTGTTTACTTGTTTTTGATGGTTTTCTTGTGATTTCTAAAATATCCGTACCTGCACACATACAAACACAAACCAAGCATATTTTTGCCATTTTCACTGTGTTTTGGGTTTAATTGGGTTATTTTAGGTATTAACGGATATGTGTATTTTACACTTATCACTTTGTGTAACTCTTTGCCTGGCCACCCTTTGCAAGGGTTGGACCATTAGAATTTCCAAAGCTTTGTCCTTTCCGGATGCTTCTCCCTTCTTTGCTCCTTTCGAATGGTCTTTCCTACCGCCTTGTTTTAGTTCCTTGATTACGTGCGACAACTTTCCAGCCTTAATTAATTCTTCAATTTGTCTTTTTAGATGCATGCACTATGTTGCACGGAAACGCCGTCGGGGTGACGTCTCCCGTACCAAAAACGTTTCGGAAACGGGAAACGCCTGGAAACGTCCAGAAACGCGTCAGAAATGTTTTTGAGATTTAGGAAACGTTTAATGTCCACCGGAAATGTTTGGCGTATAGCAGGAAACGTTGGGGAAACGTTTCTATACCTTTTATACACGTTTCTGATGGTTCTGAAACTGAAAAATAAATTATCTTGATGGTGTTCATGTGGAAGAAGATGATCAGATTGGGAAAGAAGAATGGGTGAGGAAGAAGAGAGATTGATTAGAAAGAGAACGAGGAGAAAATAAAGTGGAGAGAGAAACAAATAAAATAAATACAGTAACTTTTAACTCCACTTTGACTTTGTGAGGGTTGTTTTTTTTCGAGATTGTAGTACTGTAGTTTATTTATATGAAGTAAATTATTTTAAATATACATATATCTATTACTGTATTAGTATAGATCTATTATTCAAATGGTATATAAATCAAGAACTTAATATTATTATGTTATATACTATTAATAATATGGTATGTTGAACCAAATATATAGTACCTCGAATCGAAAAGAACTAAAGCGAACCGAAATGAGCCTACCCTCTCGTACCGAATTTTTAAGACATGGCGAACCATGTTCCCGTTTGATGTTTATTTATTTTATTAATAAGTATATATATAATTATATAAAATACACAAATGTTTATGGCCGTACCCGTTTCTTGAATTTTAGGACATTGACGTTTCTAAGTACCCGTTTACGTCCCCGTCCTCGTTTTCGTATCCGTCCCCGTGCAACATAGTGCATGCATTCATCAGTGTTATGCCCTACTTCCCCATGGAATTCACAGAATTTGTTATTAATTCTTTTTTCTACTAGCGTTGACATTGATGGAGGAGTTTTAAATTTGCCCTTATCCAAAGCCAAAATTTCCTTTGGGGATTGTCACGCCTTCGTTCTGACCTTTGCTGGTTCCTAAAGTCTCCCATTTTGTCAAAATTTTGTTTTTTGTTTGGTTTCTTGCTGCTTCCATGCCGGAAGTGTTTTCTTCCGCATCTGATTGGAAGCTGCTACCTCCCCCTGAGGAACATTGTAGTTGCCCGCATCATTTCATCCACTGATTTTAGGATGTTGTCGTGCAGACGCTTAATCAGTTCGAGGTTAGTGATTTCGTGCATAAACCCTAAGATTCTCATGCATTCCGGGGATGCCTTGACATGCCTACTTTCATAATTGAATGTCT
Organism: Tanacetum coccineum; assembly: GCA_026074375.1. Taxonomy (NCBI): domain Eukaryota; kingdom Viridiplantae; phylum Streptophyta; class Magnoliopsida; order Asterales; family Asteraceae; genus Tanacetum; species Tanacetum coccineum. The sequence continues at coordinate 75,092 of BQNB010010453.1, read as the reverse complement.
GTACAAAATCTTCTGTAGATTCCCATTCCCTTTGTTTAATATGATGAATTTCTACATGATCTTTGATACACCTCTTTTGTTGGAGGAAGTTCGCTAGGAATGCCTTTTTTAGGTCATCATAGTTATCCACGGATTCTAGGGGTAGATCATCGAACCATACCCTAGCGGACCCAGTGAGCGTGGAGTCAAACATGTGGCACCATGTTGGCATTGCCCAGCGTTCAACTTTTGCAGTCGCTTGGAAAATTTTTAAGTGGTCCTCCGGGTCTTCGCTCCCGTCATATGTTTTGACGTTACTTGGCATCCGGGTCTTTTTTGGGAAGTCAAAGTAACAGATACGGGGTGTGAAGGGGTCCGTTTCTTCGCACACCCATAGTAGGGATAAGTCATATTCTTCAATGCTTGACTTTTGTTTTTTCGATCTTGACTTCCAGCGTCCTCCTTCGCAATCTTCACTTTCCGAGAACGCTTCCGTTCTCCGTGAAGTTGCTCCTTCGCGGTATCTTGTTTCTAGGAATGGAGTTTCGCTTTTCTTGGAAAGGGGAGCTGTGGTAACGGCTCTTTTCGCTTCCCCCCCCCCCCCCCCACCCCCCCTCACCCCCCCCCCCACTTGGGCGTTCCGGTTTCGTTGTGGTTTGGAGTCACTCGGCGTGTAGACACACTTTTCTTTTTTTACCTCACAGCCATATTGAATTACGCCTCTCTTTTTCCCTTTCTTTCCAACCTCGTAAACACCGCTTCCCTCTCGAAATCCCTATGTCTAGGTGATTCCGACCTGTCACATCTTATCCTGGAGAAGACGTTGGTTGGTTCGAGGCTTTTGGACATGTCGCGGAATTGTTTAGACCTTCACCTCCTTCCATGTTCCCTTCTTAAGTTCGGTGTTCTTGATTCAGAGTGCTATGACGTTTCTTGGTCCTTTGAGTTTCTTCTTTAACACCCTTCAAAGTTAAGACGGGCCTTCACTTCTTTCAGCGTATCCTGCTGTGCTTTTTCTTGGTGAACCTTTTCATCTATGAGTGCCAATAACTGATGATAATGCTTGTTGTAATACTCCTGAAGGGTTGCGTCGGACGTGGGCCTATTTGAGTTTTCTAGAGTTTGCTCATTCCCTTTCCCTACTGTTTTTCGCACGGAGGACGTAGGTGGAGTGGGAATGGACTCTGCTCGTATGCTCATGGCGAGTATTTTGAGAAACGCAGTTGTGTACTGGTCCCACACATGACGCCAACTTGTTAGTACAAAATGTGTGACCGGGTATGAGATGGGCTTAGATTTCCTGTTGGGCCGGTTCGGCAAGCTATCTTCGGGCTAGATCTTGTACTAAACAAAGTAGTTTAGATGATTTCCTACACAAATAAAGGTAAACCGTTAGCCTTACCGTGGGGACGAAATCAAAACGATTAGCACTTTGGCGTAACGAGTAAGTTTAAACATGTTGTCAGAGGTATGTGTGTGTATTGGGAAGAGTGAGAATATCTTGACCATTTGAGTGTTCACATGATTTCACTTTTATGGGCGATGTCTGAGGTACTAGGTTTCCTATGTATTTCGTCACTATTATTCGTTAGTGGCGGAGAGTTGGATCTTGTAGGGCAGGGTTCCATGGTTATCGTGACTGCGGACGCGGATTATCTTTCGCGGATGTCAATTAATCCGCCGATGGCTTGCGGGAGCGGCCTGTGACCTATCCGCGCCCGTCTTTTTGTATCTGGGTCGTAGCTAGTGTGACTCTGGGTTTAGTTCCGGCCAGTTATGCTTGTTATCTATATGGTTAGGTCCAGACCCTAATGTGATAGTACGGCTCAGGCCCAAAGGCCTGCTATACCTATCATACATCATCATATAAAACATTGTAACTTCAACTTAACAATGGACAAGAAGCATTTTTGTTATCGACAAATTTACCATTGTTTAAGAAAAGAGAATTTGTTAAAAAATATGATGAGTTTCATACTAATCTATATCTATACTATATATAAAGAGTTTACATCATATTGTTGAATGTTGAAAAATTAAGAAAAAACTATATATGAAAATCATAAATTTATTCAGTTTAAAACAGTGTTTAATCCTCAAAATTTTAAACTTTTATTATTCTACGTTTATAACTCATAAACTTTTTATTATCATTATAACTATCTGCCGCTATAAAATCTCGTTTTTATATACAGATACTCGTTTAGTATTCACAATAGTTACATACTTTAAGCTCTACCAAACTACTTGGCCCTTTCTATAAAATCAACAAACTTTGTTTAGTGTCACTTGATTAGAATTAATTATAGGAGGTGAGTTATTTTGCATACTAGTTTCTCCCTGCATACCAAGGGACAAATCTTGACCATCCATTTCATTAGATTAAAAAGACATGATTTAAGATTAAAAAAAACATGGAGGGACCAAAAGTGTAAATTTACTAAAACTCACACTACCACTCCCTCATTATTTGTAGTGTTGGCAAATCTTGCCCAAATTGCAATTAATTGATTTTTTTGACATTTTGTACGTATTTTTACGTTTCTTTACGTTTTTTACGTTCTTATACGTTTTCGTCCGTTTTTTAACGTTTTCGTCAGTTATTTTACGTTTTCGTCTGTTTTTTTACGTTTTCGTCCATTTTTTTAACGTTTTCGTCAGTTATTTCACGTTTTCGTCTTTTTTATACGTTTCATCCGTTTTTTTACGTTTTCGTCAGTTTTTTACGTTTTCGTCAGTTTTTTTACGTTTCGTTCGTTTTTTTTACGTTTTCGTCAGTTTTTTTACGTTTTCGGCTGTTTTTTACGTGTTCGTCTAATTTTTTATATTTTTGTCCGTTTTTTTATGTTTTCGTCTGTTATTTTACGTTTTCGGCTGTTTTTTAAGTTTTCGTCTTATTTTTTACGTTTTTGTTTGTTTTTTACGTTTTCGTCAATTTTTTACATTTTTGTCCGTTTTTTAACGTTTTCGTCAGTTATTTTACGTTTTCGTCTGTTTTTTTACGTTTTCGTTCGTTTTTTTACGTTTTCGTCATTTTTTTACGTTTTCGTCTGTTTTTTACGTTTTCGTCTGTTTTTTTTACGTATTACCTCCGTTATTTTCGTCCTTCGCGCCAGTTTTTTTACCTTTTTTAACGTTTTCGTCAGTTATTTCACGTTTTCGTCTTTTTTTACGTTTCATCCGTTTTTTTTACGTTTTTGTCAGTTTTTTACGTTTCGTCCGTTTTTTTACGTTTTCGTCAGTTTTTTACGTTTTCATCAGTTTTTTACGTGTTCGTCTAATTTTTTACATTTTCGTCCGTTTTTTATGTTTTCGTCTGTTTTTTTACGTTTTCGTCTGTTTTTTACGTTTTCGCCTTTTTTTACGTTTTCGTTTGTTTTTTTACGTTTTCGTCCGTTTTTTAACGTTTTCGTCAGTTATTTTACGTTTTTGTCTGTTTTTTTACGTTTTCGTCCGTTTTTTTACGTTTTCATCCGTTTTTTAACGTTTTCGTCAGTTATTTTACGTTTTCGTCTTTTTTTTCATTTTTCATCTTTTTTTATGTTTCCTCCGTTTTTGTCTGTTTTTTACGTTTTTTGACATTTTCTTACGTTTTCGCACGTTTTTTTACATTTTCATACGTTTTCGTCCGATTTCGCACGTTTTCGTCCGATTTCGCACGTTTTCGTCCGTTTTCGCACGTTTTCTTACGTTTTCGCACGCTTTCGTCCGCATTCGCGCATTTTCGTAGGCTTTCCCGCGTTTTCGTCAGCTTTCCCGCGTTTTCGTCAGCTCTCGCGCGTTTTCGTCAGCTCACGCGCGTTTTCGCCAGCTCTCGCGCGTTTTCGCCAGCTCTCGCGCGTTTATGCCAGCTCTCGCGCGTTTTCGCAAGCTCTCGCGCGTTTTCGTCAGCTTTCGCACGCTATCCCGTTTTCGTACGCTTTCGCCCTTTTCGCACGCTTTCGTCTACTTTCGCACGTTTTCTTACGATTTCGCATGTTTTCGTCTGTTTTTGTACGTTTTCGTCTGTTCTCGCACGTTTTCATTCGTTTTCGCACGTTTTCATAGTCCGTTTTCATATGTTTTCGTCCGTTTTCGGTCGTTTTCAGACGTATCCATCCGTTTTCATATGTTTCAGTCTGTTTTCTTACGTTTTCGTCGGTTTTTGTCCGTTTTTGCACATTTTTGCTATTTTCGTCCGTTTTCGCACGTTTTTGTCCATTTTCAGATGGTTTCTTCCGTTTCATACATTATCTATCACTGATATTATGCTAAAAACCTTAAAACCCTAACCATTAAACCCTAACCACTAAACCCTATACCAAAAAACCCTAAACCCATAACCACTAGGTATAATATCTCAAGTGGTATATACATAAACCTTAAAATCTATAACAAAAACTCTAAACACCTAACCACTAAACCATCTACCAAAACCCTAAACCCCTAACTACTAGGTATAATTTCATAAGTGATATATACATAAACTTTAAAATCTATACCAAAAACCCTAAACCTCTAAATACTAAACCTTATACTAAAAATCCTAAACCCCTAACCACTAAGTATAATATCACAAATGATATATACATAAACTTTAAAATATATGCGAAAAACTCTAAACCCCTAACCACTAAACCTATACCAAAAATGCTAAACCTCTAACTACTAGGTATAAATATATACATAAACTTTAAAATATATACCAAAAACCCTAGACCTTATACCAAAAACCCTAAACCTCTAACCACTAGGTATAATATCACAAGTGGTATATACATAAACTTTAAAACCTATACCAAAAACCCTAAACCCCTAACCACCAAACCTTATACCAAAAACTCTAAACAGCTATGCACTAAACTTTATACCAAAACCCTAAACTACTAACCGCTAAACCCTATACCAAAAAACCCCATCCCTAACCATTAAACACTATACCAAAAACCCTAAACCCCTAACTACTAAACCATATACCAAAAACCCTGAACCCCTAACTACTAGGTATAATATCACAAGTGATATATACATAAACCTTAAAATATATGCCAAAAACTCTAAACCCTTAACCACTAAACCTATAGCAAAAACCTTAAACCACTAACTACAAGGTATAATATCACAAATGATTCTTATGCCTAATTAGCATGCCTACTTGTGTGCCTAATGTTTTGATTGGTGAATTTGAAAAAGTGATTGGTGAGAATTTGAAGAGAAAAAATTCATAATACAAATGTACAAGTGATTTATGCATTAGACATGTTGTTAGACATAGTTTATAGGCTTAAATAGCATTACTCTAAAATTTATATTGTATAACAATTTTATTGAACAATAACGGGAACTTTTTTACTTTAGTTTGGTATCGTTGTTGTTATCGTGTAGGCTTTTGTGTAAATGAAGTTTGTATAAATGGCTTAGATAGTTGTAATGCTTAACTGCCCCTATTGTATATTTGAGGTGAGTTATTTTGCATACTAGTTTCTTCCTGCATACCAAGGGACAAATCTTGACCATCCATTTCATTAGATTAAAAAGACATGATTTAAGATTAAAAAAAACATAGAGGGACCAAAAGTGTAAATTTACTGAAACTCACACTACCACTCCCTCATTATTTGTAGTGTTGACAAATCATGCCCAAATTGCAATTAATTGATTTTTTTGACATTTTGTACGTATTTTTACGTTTTTTACGTTTTCGTCAGTTTTTTTTACGTTTTTGGCCGTTTTTTTTACATTTTCGTCCGTTTTTAACGTTTTTGTCAGTTATATTACGTTTTCGTCTGTTTTATTAGGTTTTCGTCTTTTTTTACGTTTCCTCCGTTATTTTACAGTTTTTTTACGTTTTCGTCCATTTTTTTAACGTTTTCGTCAGTTATTTCACGTTTTCGTCTTTTTTATACGTTTCATCCGTTTTTTACGTTTTCGTTAGTTTTTTTACGTTTTTTTACGTTTTCGTCAGTTCTTTACGTGTTCGTCTAATTTTTTATATTTTCGTCTGTTTTTTTTATGCTTTCGTCCGTTTTTTTTACGTTTTCGGCTGTTTTTTACGTTTTCGTCTTTTTTTACGTTTTCGTTTGTTTTTTACGTTTTCGTCCATTTTTTTACATTTCGTCGGTTTTTTAACGTTTTCGTCAGTTATTTTACGTTTTCGTCTGTTTTTTTACGTTTCATCCGTTACTTTAAGTCTTCGCCAGTTTTTTACGTTTTCGTCCGTTTTTTAACGTTTTTGTCAGTTATTTCACGTTTTTGTCTTTTTTTACGTTTCATCCGTTTTTTTACGTTTTTGTCAGTTTTTTTACGTTTCGTCCGTTTTTTACGTTTTCATCAGTTTTTTACGTGTTCGTCTAATTTTTTACATTTTCGTCCGTTTTTTATGTTTTCGTCTGTTTTTTTACGTTTTTAACGTTTTCGTCCGTTATTTTATGTTTTTGTCTTTTTTTTACGTTTTCGTTCATTTTTTTACATTTTCATCAGTTTTTTAACGTTTTCGTCAGTTATTTTACGTTTTCATCTTTTTTTTTTCATTTTCGTCTTTTTTACGTTTCCTCCGTTTTTTACGTTTTTGTACGTTTTTTTGACATTTTCTTACGTTTTCGCACGTTTTTTACATTAACTTACGTTCTCGTCCGATTTCGCACGTTTTCGTCCATTTTCGCACGTTTTCGCACGCTTTCGTCCGCATTCGCGCATTTTCGTAGGCTTTCTCGCGTTTTTGTCAGCTTTCCCGCGTTTTTGTCAGCTCTCGCGCGTTTTCGTCAGCTCACGCGCGTTTTCGCCAGGTCTCGCGCTTTTATGCTAGCTCTCGCGCGTTTTCGTCAACTTTCGCGCATTTTCGTCAGCTTTCGCACACTATCCCGTTTTCGTACACTTTCGCCCGATTTCCTACGCTTTCGCCCTTTTCGCACGCTTTCGTCTACTTTCGCACGTTTTCTTACGATTTCGCATGTTTTTGTACGTTTTCGTCTGTTCTCGCATGTTTTCACACGTTTTCTTTTGTTTTCGCACATTATCGTCCGTTTTCATATGTTTTCGTCCATTTTTGGTCGTTTTCAGACGTATCCATCCGTTTTCATATGTTTCAGTCTGTTTTCATACGTTTTCGTCGGTTTTTGTCTGTTTTCGCACATTTTTGTCTATTTTCGTCCGTTTTCGCACGTTTTTGTCCGTTTTCAAATGGTTTCTTCCGTTTCATACGTTATCTATCACTGATATTATGCTAAAAACCTTAGAACCCTAACCACTAAACCCTATACCAAAAACCCTAAACCTATAACCACTAGGTATAATATCTCAAGTGGTATATACATAAACCTTAAAATCTATAACAAAAACTTTAAACACCTAACCACTAAACCATATACCAAAACCCTAAACCCTTAACTACTAGGTATAATATCATAAGTGATATATACATAAACTTTAAAATCTATACCAAAAACCATAAACCTCTAAATACAAAACCTAATACTAAAAATCCTAAACCCCTAACCACTAAGTATAATATCAAAAATGATATATACATAAACTTTAAAATATATGCGAAAAACTCTAAACCTCTAACCACTAAACCTATACCAAAAACGCTAAACCACTAACTACTAGGTATAATATCACAAGTGGTATATACATAAACTTTAAAACCTATACCAAAAACCCTAAACCCCTAACCATCAAACCTTATGCCAAAAACCCTAAACCGCTATACACTAAACTTTATACCAAAACCCTAAACCACTAAACACTATACCCAAAACCTTAAACCTCTAACTACTAAACCATATACCAAAAATCCTAACCACTAGGTATAATATCACAAGTGATATATACATAAACTTTAAAATATATGCCAAAAACTCTAAACCCTTAACCACTAAACCTATAGCAAAAACCTTAAACCACTAACTATAAGGTATAATATCACAAATGATATATACAGAAACTTTAGAATATATACCAAAAACCCTAAACCCCTAACCACTAAACCGTACACTAAAAACCTTAAACCCCTAACCACTAGGTATATTATCACAAGTATTATATATATACATAAAGTTTAAAATCTATACCTAAACCCCTAACCACTAGGTATAATATCACAAGTGATATAAACATAAACTTTAAAATATATACCAAAAACCCTAGACCTTATACCAAAAACCCTAAACCTCTAACCACTAGGTATAATATCACAAGTGTCTTTACCGTCTCAAAGTCTATTTTAGAAGGTGGGGTGGTTTTTTTTTGTTGCTTCGGTGGCGGTTCGGGATTTGGAGGTCTTCAAAATAGTTTGGTCTTTGACGCTTCGCCTCCCTATATCGTTCGCGATTTTTGTATTGCATTGTTTCTTCTGTCCTTTTTATGGTTGTTTCTAGTAGATGGTAATAGGGTTTTTTCTTGGGAGTTCGAGTATTGGTTATAAAAAACCACCATATCTTTATTTCTTTTGTAATGTCTCTTTCTTGATCCTTGCTAAGTTTTTTTTTAATATAAAAGTTGCCGTCAAAAAAAAAAAAAAAAAATACTAGATATAAATATCACAAGTGATATCATACTAAACTTTCAAAAATCTATACCAGGACCATAAAACTCCTAACCACTAAACCCTATACCAAAAACCCTAAACCCCTAATTACTAGGTATAATATCACAAGTGATATATACATAAACTTTAAAATCTATACCAAAAATCCTAAACCCCTAACAGCCTTTAAAATCATTATACCAAAAAACCCTAAACCTATAATCATTAAACCTTATACCAAAAACCCCTAAACCCCAATCACTATGTATAATATCACAAGTGATATATATATAAACTTTAAAACATATACTAAAAACCCTAAACCCCTAACCACTAAATTTTATACCAAAAACCTAAACCCTTAACCACTAAACCCTATACCATAAACCCTAAACACCTAACCACTAAACCCTATACCAAAACCCTAAAACCCTAACCACTAAACCATTATACCAAAACCCTAAACCTCTAACCACTAAACCCTGATGGCAAAAACCTTCAACCCTCTCCCTAACCAATAAAATACTTATACCTAAACCTAAAACCCCACTTACACTAAACCCTTATGCAAAAACCCTAAATCCAAAAAAAGCTCTATTCCGCTGTTTATACTTGTGTTATGATTATGTATGCCTTTGATGTCACACCATATTTGTAATACTTCTACCCTTTAGGGTCGAGGCGTTACAAAATCTATATAAAAAACCCTTAACCTCTAACCACTAAACCATATACCAAAACGTTAAACCCCTAACTACTAGATATAATATCACAAGTGATATATACATAAACTTTAAAATCTATACCAGAACCTAAACTCCTAACGACTAAACCCTATACCAAAAACCCTAAACCTCTAATTACTAGGTATAATATCACAAGTGATATATACATAAACTTTAATATATAATAAAATCTCATGTGATAAAGTAATATAATGTGACATTAGTTATGGTATTTCACATATAATTAATATCACATGTGATAAAGCAACATAATGTGACACTAATTATGATTATTTTTGAAAATCTTAACATGTAATCAATGTTATTTATCACTTGTGATATTATACTGTTAGTAGGATTAAAAGGGTTAAAACATAGTTTTTATAGTGTTTTAATTTAATTTTCACAAATTATGTTTGATATATGGTTAGAATGGTAAAGATGTTTATTTTTATGTCAAACATGATCAATCATTTAATGTTTTACACAAATACTTATGCTCATTTCATGACATCATGTTGAATGTTTTACACAAATACTTCAAGCGGGTTTGATGATAAAAAATAAAATTCTTCGATATTCATCAACTTTTATAAATAAACTATTTTAATTTGGAGGTCCAAAAATTATGTATGATAAATGGTTAGAAAGCTAAGGATGTGTACTTTTAAATGCCAAAAACGATGAATCAGTTGGAGTTCCACACAAATATTTATACCCGTTTTACGAAAGCATGTGAAGTGTTCTAACTTACAGATTAGTGTAATATCACAAGTGATATATCAAACAAAATAATGCACGAGAAAAAACAAAAAAAATACAATTAAATGCTCGTCACGATGGTGTAATTTATAAATCTTAACGTTTTACGGTTTTTGTGGTATGTGATTTTTAAAAATAAGGATGAAAGTGTGTTTTAATTAAAAAACACAAAGGTAAGAAGGGGTGATGGATGTTTTTTAAGGTTTAATCTTATCCATTAAATAAAGTTAAATCTTAGATTAATCCTCACCATTAAATCAAACTCAAATGGATGGTGGAGATTTGTCCCTTGGTATGTGAGGAGAAACTGGTATGCAAATGAACTTTTCTCTATTTTCATAATGTATTGGATGATCAAAGTAAACATTAATAAGAATTATTCGCGGTTAAGCGCGTATTGAGTTTAATCATCTTGCATAATGTCACATGTTGATTAGTTGCAGCCTCATCAACACACATCCTCATGTTATCTACATCACCGTAAGTTGGCATTTCATCTGATTCTATGGTAGGACTTGAAGGAGGACACACAACTTTGTTTACATCAGATGCATGTTCAGGCAAAGAAGAAGATTCATCATATGTAAAATCATTAACATGAGTTTCAACAACAGCAAGCTCCGTATCCATAATCGCTTTACCTTTGTTAGGGTCATTCACAATTACATCGTTCGTGCTTGTGTGAGGTGCATCAGGACCCTCATTCGTACATATATAAGTTGCAGCAGGCTATAATATAGATACATCAGGAACATATATGTCTGACATATAAGAATTCATAAATGCAAGAGCTGTACCAAATAGATGTACCATATAATGTAAATCATATAAAAGAAACTCACCTTTTAAAGAAAAACCAAACAATTAATGATATTAAATGTGTATTAAGGAGCAAGAGTTGGTCTTTCCTCAAACCTTGAAAACTTGCATGAACAATTTGATGAATCAAAATAGTATAACATTAATTTGCATTTAATATTTTATTAGAAAGCATGGAAATACAGCCTTAATATATGCATGAACATTAACTTCATCATCAATGTAATCTATCATGATTTAACTAACTTTCATATAAAAGTTCATAGATAAGAGTTCAAAACTGCAAGCAAAATAATAGGATTATAGACACTACTTCAAACTAACTTTCTGATAAATAGTTCCACTTTGTTACTTGAATATTATATCTTGATGTCTGTATTTTTTTTACTTTATAATGCTGCATAATTGTCATGTCGCTTTTATTGAAACAGTGTTCCTAACTGATATAAATGCAAGAAATGAAAGTAAACTTATTTCATATATGAGATCGTAAACAATGCTCATGCTATTGTGAAGTAGAATGGTTGTATGGTGGTTACAATCTGATATTTGGAATGGATTATGTGAAGTAAAAGGGTCATTCATTTGCAAACACAAACATAAACATAAAAACAAATACAAAAGAACTTTGAAGAGCCGGCAATATGTATGCAAAGAACATTACTTAGATTGATAAGCTGTTAATCCTTATTAAAGGAACTACAAACGCAAAGGAATTGAAAAACAAACTGGAATGAAACCATGAAAAAACAATTTAAAAATACCATAATACTTAATAGTATTAGTGTTTGCATTCATTAAAATTCAAACATGTCCATAAATGTCTTCATCGTCTTCATCCTCGTCAACTATGCGATACAACCTTCTTTTACCTGTTATTTTGACGCGAGGTATGTTTGTTCGCTTAACCCTTTCCTTAGGCATACCATCATCAATAATTAGCATACAACATATATACATTTAGCAATATATTAAGTGTAAAGAAATTAAATAAATGAAAGATGAATGAGAAGTGTTACATTAACAGGGAGTCCAATATTTGGTCCTTCATATGCTCCTACATCAACAATTTCCTCAGCAACAATAGCACCATCCGCGCAAATTTCATTGTTGTTGTTGTTGTTGTTATCTTCATCCCAAAAAGAAACACCTTCCCACTCAAAAAGGTCTACCCCGTCATCTGAATCTTCGATAACAATGACATCATCCTATTTCCAGTTCATCAAGTTGTTTTCACGTTTGCGTTGTTTCATGACCATAGGCAAATCAAGGTGGAAAGGTACTACCCGATTTTGATTGTTTGCCACATTTTTTGGATTGAAATTATTAGAATTACAGAAAGAAGGGGCGTAGGTGAGAATAATGATGTGTACTGTGAATAATTTGATGTACACATGCTTGTTTATATAGTGACATTTTTAGGCGCCAACTTCTAAATTGAAAGTCCACATGTTATGGAAGTTAGTTGAATGAAGATATGTCACTATCTATCTAAATAAAGTCCATGTTGTACTTATCTTCACATGCCTGTATATAAAACGTGGGAAATAGATAAGTAGAATAGTTGAATGAAGTTTGTTGTATAATGATAAGTCCTTATTAGATTACATCATTTATCAGTTTTTTGTACTTATCTTAATACAAAGCAGGATAACATGAACAGAAAACCCTATTTTTGTGCTTGAATTTGAGTGGTCAAGATCATTTTGCAAGTGAATTTGTAAGGTTCAGATTATGTCCTGAGGTATTTTTTTCTCTTTGTTGCGCCAACAAGAGATAAGTAGAATTAACATCAAGTGCTATCATGTGCTGTGCACATGAGGGCATTTTGGTCTTCTTAGCCATCTTCATTTTCAACCTTCAATCTACAATTAAACAAAATGATATTCAAGAACACAAAAAATCAAAATATGCATAATAGTTTCAACACAATGCCTTTGTTTTTGATGCTCCCTTTATTTAGCTACTTTGATTACTTATTTAATCAAAAGTATTAGATGCAACTCTAGATTTTCTAAATGTGAATAAGAAGAAAATATTACCCGCATTTCCTACTTTAGTCCCTCAGTAAGGACGTTTAACATGTGCTGTATAAAATTTAAAGAACACTTTTTAATTTCTCATGTTTTGTTCCAACCATGGTTTTTGATCTTTTGGCGGGCTAATCCAGGGGTGATATTCCTATGATTGTTTAATGTTATTTAGGGATATGAGCAAAGCTTCTGTTTTTTAAAGAAAAAATATTTTTCATATATGTTTTTGCAATCACGTCTAAGATTTTCTTAACTATTTGAATGTGTACTTTCAGTATTGTCCATTGATGCTCAACCTGATTGCATTTAACAGGGAGAAGTAAGTACTTTTGTTCTTCTTTAGGTACTCTTATAATTTAATTTGGAAAGGGATATTTGTTATAATGGGTTCGCCTTTTACTAAAGGGAAAGATTTGCACCAGTCTCAACACATACATATTTCCTTCTTTTTCTTTTTATACTTTTTTGCTTATAGATGATAGAAATAGATGAAATTTAATGCATAGTGTTGTCAAAAGCTAACCACCATCACAACTTTATATTGATAACAAACAAGAGGCTTATACACACGCTTAAACAAACTAGATTTAAATATAAATACTAATTTATGGTTCTATAATATTTGTGTTACTCCTTTTTATAAGATTAAGTATCGATGTCTAAACAACGACTCAAGTTAATAAATATAACTCGTGCATACTATGGTTTAAAAACTAAGTGCGGCTACAAATTAAGATAAAAGAATTAGTTCTCATTGCATCATCCAAATAAAGAAGATATGTCCTTCGGTTTATGCAGTTCGTTTTGCTTTGTTATTTGTACATAGTTCTCATTTTTGTGTTACTTTCAAGAGTTAAGAAGCAAATGAGAAGATTAAAGATAAGATTTTATAACATAAATTTGTAATTTATTACTGTACCTTATGCGTCTATTATATGCACTTAGTTAGCTCCTGAATTTCAAGATAGATACATGTTTGTTGTATTGTGTTTATAAAACACTAGTCCACTTAATGTTACCTTACTAAGTAATAAATTATGAATATAAGTGAAAGGTTCAAGGTCTCTCTTGAAATTGTCCTTAAAAAGCTTTAAAACTGAGAAGATCACAAAATTAGGCTATAGTTGAAATTGAAGCGGAATGTCGCACGAACTAAAATCAAAGGTGAGCATGAACCTAAATGTGTGAATGTAACCAAAGTCAATTGTCGCTCAAACTGAACCAAAATATTACACAAGCTAATGTATCATAAGCTGATTTTGAAAAGTATTGATATTTGATAGCAATCACTTTTCGGAAATACACATGTTTCTCAGGTGTTCAAAAATCAAAATATCACATTTAAAATACTTTTAAAATTTCATTGTTGATGTCTATTGTATTTTAGTTAGTGACTACTATGTATATATATCATTATACTTATTAAGTTAATGTTATTTGGATAGTTAGTTGACAATTGATACACAAATACACTTTTTTATTAGCTATTAATTTACATTACTTTACAAATTATTTAAGTTTTCTTTAACTACCCATGTATTACACGGGTTTGAAACTAGTTTTAAAATATATAACAGTAGTAGTTTGTAAAGTTAGTTTAGTTTGTTGTATAAATCAAATTAAGTTTTGATGTACAAAGTGCGTTTAAATTAAAGAAACTAGTCTCAAATTAAATAAATAAGCTATACATGGGCTTTTTTATTGCTAGATTATTTTGGCCCATCTACATAAATTTAGGCCTCAGCCCATTTTAGAAGTTAGTCTTGGTTCAGTTTCTATTTTTTATTTACGGATAAGCTTGTGGTGGTTGTTGATCGTATAATTAACCTACATGTTTTATTTACAAATATGCTTTGTTTGATTTATTAATATATTATATATTTTGAAACTGCAGCCATGTTAAAGCAAAAGTATTTGGCGAGTCATGACACTGTTCTCCTAAATGTGGTGGCCGCCAACTCACTCGATTTTGTATCCGCTCATTCTCTAACCATGCTAAATGAGGAGATGCTTGACAAGATGTTGTTGGTGATAACCTGCTCCGAAGACTCACCGAGTAACACACTGGAGATGGTTAAAGATTCATATTACTGGAATCCCGGTTTGGGTGTTGCTTTTATACGTCACAGGAGTAGGAAAGAAAATCACTCTTTGGCCGTTCATAAAGAAAAGGAGCTGTTCAGGACACACCGAGATCTTTCCTTGATAGACAAGTCTATTGTTGGAATTCCACAACTTGTTCACAAGCTGGGTAGCATTCAGTCAGTGCTCCTTGCCAACTGTTTGCCGAGGATGTGCCATTCTCCCGATGACAGAATAAACAAGTCAATCGTGAAACTAGACAGTTTGGCCCCTCCCACTTCTCTTTTAGTTGCATTTCTTAAAGCTCTCTCACCTTTCATTCAGAATACCCTGAGTCCTTTTCTTGATTTTAATCATGATGATCCAAGTCACCCGAAATGTCTCCTGAAGTTGCTAAACCAAAGCCGAGGTGAATTTTCGACTGCCTTTCTTTCTTCTGAGATTCCGGTTCTGACCGACTTCCCTGAACCACACTAGGCTTTTAGACATGCCATTCAGGATCATATTAGTGACATCTCTGAGATTGTGCTTCGTTACTTTGATAATTTGTGTGATAAAGTTGAAGCTGATTTCAAGTCAAAATTCATACTTGCTTTTGAGAACCATTATAATGATGACCACTTGACTTCAATCTCAAAGGCAGCTTCTTATGCTGTAAAGCTACTAAAAAAGAAACACACAAGAAGTCTCCTTGAGTTTCTAGAAGGCGAGAAAATGGCAAGATACAAGAGTGATACTCGAATTGAAGACTCGATCAAGCACCTGTTGGCTCAAGGCCTCAATGAGTTCAGACGATGTGTGGGGGACCGTTCTCAAAAATTGAAACTCAAATACTATGATGGTTATATTAACGTGTCTAGTCTCCATGCTACTCCTACTGATGTTAGGGAGAATGCCTCCAGGCTGAAAGTTTCCTTGTTTAGATATTTGCCTACTGTCTACAAGGGAATCGTCGATGCAACTGCTCTCCACTTCCAAACTTTAATCACAACACTGGCTGAACATAATGGTTCTCATATTCTACAGGCTGAAAGTTTCCTTGTTAAGAGATCTCTTGTAGAATATGATACCGCAAATCATGTTCAGCCAATGTTGTGATTAAAGTTTGGATGTGGATAGCAGTTGCATCGACGATTCCCTTGTAGACAGTAGGCAAATATCTAAACAAGGAAACTCTCAGCTTGTAGGCATTCTCCCTAACATCAGTAGGAGTAGCATGGAGACTAGACACGTCAATATAACCATCATAGTATTTGAGTTTCAATTTCTGAGAACGGTCCCCCACACATCGTCTGAACAAATTGAGGCCTTGAGCCAACAGGTGCTTGATCGAGTCTTCAATTCAAGTATCACTCTTGTATCTTGCCATTTTCTCACCTTCTAGAAACTCGAGGAGACTTCTTGTGTGTTTCTTTTTTTGTAGCTTTACAGCATAATAAGCTGCCTTTGAGATTGAAGTCAAGAGGTCGTCATCATAATGGTTCTCAAAAGCAAGTATGAATTTTGACTTGAAAATCATCTTCAACTTTATCACACGAATTATCAAAGTAACGAAGCACAATCTCATAGATGTCACTAATATGATCCTGAATGGCATGTCTAAAAGCCTGGTGTGGTTCAGGGAAGTCGGTCACAACCAGAATCTCAGAAGAAAGAAAGGCAGTCAAATTCACCTCGGCTTTGGTTTAGCAACTTCAGGAGACATTTCGGGTGACTTGGATCATCATGATTAAAATCGAGAAAAGGACTCAGGGTATTCTGAATGAAAGGTGAGAGAGCTTTAAGAAATGCAACTAAAAGAGAAGTGGGAGGGGCCAAACTGTCTAGTTTCACGATTGACTTGTTTAATCTGTCATCGAGAGAACGACACATCCTCGGCAAACAGTTGGCAAGGAGCACTGACTGAATGCTACCCAGCTTGTGAACAAGTTGTGGAATTCCAACGATAGACTTGTCTATCAAGGAAAGATCTCGGTGTGTCCTGAACAGCTCCTTTTCTTTATGAACGGCCAAAGAGTGATTTTCTTTCCTACTCTTGTGACGTATAAAAGCAACACCCAAACCGGGATTCCAGTAATATGAATCTTTAACCATCTCCAGTGTGTTACTCGGTGAGTCTTCGTAGCAAGTTATCACCAACAACATCTTGTCAAGCATCTCCTCATTTAGCATGGTTAGAGAATGAGCGGATAAAAAATCGAGTGAGTTGGCGGCCACCACATTTAGGAGAACAGTGTCATGACTCGCCAAATACTTCTGCTTTAACATGGCTGCAGTTTCAAAATATATAATATATTAATAAATCAAACAAAGCATATTTGTAAATAAAATATGTAGGTTGATTATATGATCAACAACCACCACAAGCTTATCCGTAAATAAAAAATAGAAACTGAATCAAGACTAACTTCTAAAATGGGCTAAAGCCTAAATTTATGTAGATGGGCCAAAATAATCTTGTAATAAAAAAAGCCCATATATAGCTTATTTATTTATTTAATTTAATTAACATCATGAGACTAGTTTCCTTAATTTAAATGCACTTTGTACACCAGAACTTAATTTGATTTATACAACAAACTAAACTAAACTAAATTTACAAACTACTACTGTTATATATTTTAAAACCAGTTTCAAACCCGTGTAATACATAGGTAGTATTTGTAAACTAATGTAAATTAATAGCTAATAAAAAAGTGTATTTGTGTATCAATTTTCAACTAACTATCCAAATAACATGAACTTAATAAGTATAATGATATATATATCCATAGTAGTCACTAACTAAAATACAATAGACATCAACAATGAAATTTTAAAAGTATTTTAAATGTGATATTTTGATTTTTGAACACCTGAGAAACATGTGTATTTCCGAAAAGTGATTGCTATCAATATTTTAGTTCAGTTTGAGCGACAATTGACTTTAGTTACATTCACACATTTAGGTTCATGCTCACCTTTGATTTTAGTTCGTGCGACATTCCGCTTCAATTTCAACTATAGCCTAATTTTGTGATCTTCTTAGTTTTAATGCTTTTTAAGGACAATTTCAAGAGAGACCTTGCACCTTTCACTTATATTCATAATTTATTAGTAAGGTAACATTAAGTGGGCTAGTGTTTTATAAACAGAATACAACAAACATGTATCTATCTTGAAATTCAGGAGCTAACTAAGTGCATATAACAGACGCATAAAGTACAATAATAAATTACAAATTTATGTTATAAAATCTTATCTTTAATCTTCTCATTTGCTTCTTAACTCTTGAAAGTAACACAAAAACGAGGATAATTTGACCTAACAAAATATGTACAAATAACAAAGCAAAACGAACAACATAAACCGAATGACATATCTTCTTTATTTGGATGATGCAATGAGAACTAATTCTTTTATCTAAATTTGTAGCCGTACTTAGTTTTTAAACCATAGTATGCACGAGTTATATTTATTAACTTGAGTCGTTGTTAGACGCGGATAATAAAAAAAATTCTAGACATCTATACTTAATCTTATAAAAAGGAGTAACACGAGTTATTCGTGTATGTATAATTGCGTGTATCCATTTACAAATCATAATAATCATGTTTTTATTTTATTATTTATAATTTCGTACATATACATTAATTTAATATATAATAATAATGATATTTATATATTGTTTAAAAAAAATTAGTTTAGAAGAATAAAGTGTATGTGGTATTTGTTAAAATTATAAAGCTTATTGAAAAAAGCTAAGAATTTTTTTAACTCCATATATATAACCTATTTAAAATGTAATAATCAAAAGTTTATTAATCACGACCTCTTATTTTTTAGTTTATATTTTATGAAAACCCATTAGTAAATAAAAGAATTAGTTCTCATTTATGTAGATAGGCGAAAATAATCTAGTAATAAAACGGCCCATATATAGCTTATTTATTTATTTAATTTAATTAACATCACGAGATTAGTTTCCCTAATTTAATTAAGAAAAAACGCACTTTGTACACCAGAACTTAATTTGATTTACACAACAAACTAAACTAAACTAACTTGATAAACTACTACTGTTATATATATATTAAAATAAAGACATAAACATCTATGTAATTATTAAGTAAGTTAAAAAAGAATATGACCTAGGTTTATGTGTGTAAATTAACATACATAGACCTGAATGCCTTAGCTATAAGAAAAAATGTAAAAATATCAGGGACATACAAGTAAAAAAACATATACATAGTGGTATTTAAGCTATAGTTAAGTTGTGTAGGCCACAAAGCAGCTGCAGGGTCTAAAAAGTGTACGTATATATACAAAAGGGTCAATATGTTATTGCTACACCCCCTACCACAAACATCCAACATATTTTATTGTTGGGTAAAGGCCGTTTATTACCAACTTACTTTTTCATTTGTACCGTAATGACCAACTACTTTTTTTGTACTACATTACACCAATTTAAACATTCAAATTTTGTTATGACATCACCCAAAATCACAACTTGTTACTGACACACTGGGCATACACGTTCCACTCCTGGCAAAAAAATTCTAGGTGTAAAATCTATTTATTACCAACATACTTTTTCTCATTTGAACGTAAAGACCAACGTTCATTTTTCGAACTCACTAAACACCACGACATTCAACATTTTGTTCGATAATACCAATATTACCATAAAATGAACTATCTTTACCCTTGTCTTCTTTAACATATTTACAATTATATTTTTAGAGTAATCTTAATTTTTAAAAAGTACTTTAACAAAACAAAAATATTTTTTTTAAATCATAATTTTTAAAAAGTAACGGATTTTAAAAAAATATTTTTTAAAATTCGTACTTTATAAAATCTTAATTTTTTTAAATAAAATTGTAATTTTTTCGGTACTTTAAAATTTAAATCAATTTTTTTTAAGTTAAGAAAAAATAAAAAAGTTAAAACTTTTTTACTTTTTAACTTTGAATATTTTTTACTTTTTTATCTTTTTCTTAACTTTTAAAAAAATCTAATTTTTTTCGTAGAAAAAAATTAACTTTTTTTTTTGAAAAAAAAATAATTTAAAAAGTACGAAAAGATCTAAATTTTTAAAAAAAATTAGAGTTAACTACATTTTTGATCCGTATGGTTTACCGGGTTCAACAGTTTTGGTCCAATAGTTTAAAATGTAACGGATTCAGTCCGTTTTTTTTCGACCCGTAACACTTTTGGTCCATTTTTCGTTGACCGTTAGTTTGACTTGTTAAAAACCCTGAAATGACTAAAATGGCTATGATCTGAATTATCCAGTTAAAAACACAAAAAATGATTCAACCTCCTTGGTATGATTTGATCCACAACACATCTAAATGGCTATGATCTGAGTTAAAACCAATCAATGATTAATACACAAAAACTTATTATAAGACATAAATATTGAGTTGGAACAACAAATTTCTTTCCATTTTCTTCCTTTACACAAGAACTTGATATCATCTTTATAACTCTTTCTTCAAAACAAATCAAAACCCACAAAACTGCCACCACCACTATGTCGAGATCTAGTCACCACCACCACTGAACATTTCATTTTCACAGATTATAACAAAATCTAAAACACCCAGATATGTGATTTATATTTCTTCACTGAATCAGTGACACACAGAAGTACATAAACACAAACCTAACACCTATTTTATCATTGTCACCTTCTTTACCCAAATCAAGATAACCTCATCTTTACCTTCATTTTCATACATCAAACAAATCAAGATCTTCTAAAAGACACTCTCTTATTTAGCAAAAGACTCGCATCTGTGGTGACGGATGTTCATACCCAACACCCCACACACCTCATCTATGGTGGATGTGATGGGTCGACAGGGCACATATAAACAAGTTTTAATGACGATCTCCCAATCTGGAAATATTTATAATTGAAATTATGAGCGGACGTTGGATTTTACGGAGTACGGAAAAAAGTAAGTTGGTCATTACGGTACAAATGAGAAAGTAGGTTGGTAATAAATGACCTTTACCCGCACATTTTCGGGTAAGTAAGTGCCAAGGTGGAGTGTATTAGCACATTTGGAAAAAAAATAAATTAAATTAATGACGTGGAAAATTTAGCCGGTCATATGGGTAACATTATTACAAAACAAACAAGTTCGTGGGTGTAAAAGGGTCTAAAAAGTGTACGTATATATACAAAAGGGTCAATATGTTATTGCTACACCCCCTACCACAAACATCCAACATATTTTAAGTTGTGAAAAATTTAAAACAGTTTCGGACCCATATCTTATGTGTATTTTCGGAAAGAAAAAAAAAACCTTCCAGCAAATAAGTTGACTGCTGCTGATTTATTATGTGTATGTGTACATCATATCTTCTTCTTCATAACATTATTAAACTGTTCGCAGTCAATTAAACAAGCTAGCTAGTAGTACGTATAAATACTAGTTAATAATTAAACAGCAACAAATTAAATAATATATATGTAATGTAAATTAAACAAGTAACTTACTCATCATTTGCTCTGAAGGACGCCTCCTGAAATCGTGATAGTCGACAATAACCAGATTTTCCATCGCATCGCTCTTCTTGATAATGAGGGTTACTTCACCCTTGTCCGCATCACCAGCTTTTCGTATTTCCCTGTAGAGTGTACTTTTCCCTTGGACCTCATATGACTCCTCACCATGCTCCAAAATGTATTTAGCACGCTCTTTCCCATTTTCAAACCTCAACACAATAGGAAGTGTGGCATCTTTTAGGTCTTCTCCGAGCAAGTAATTAAGTGCAGTGAGAAAGAAATGAAAAGGGTTAAGTGAGAAAGAAAGGGTTAAGTGCATTTGTCCTATTTATACACTAGTTCTATGCCATGTGTCATCAACTCATTGGTTAGTTTTTACTCACCCGGATTCATAACTTTGATCAAGTAAATGGACGGTTGAGATCTTTTTCCATCTTTGATGATTTGGAATTCTACAGTAGATAGAGTGTATACATGTGTTTCTTTTGTGTGTGATACTAGTATGTTATAACATGCATGCGTGTGTTTCTTTTGTGTACGTGTCATATATAGACACTAAATTCAACATATATAGACTTAATTTGGTTCCAATGGCAAGCTAGTGTAGTGTTTAACATATATTCATTCATTTTAAAAAGTGGTTCTTGCATAATTAACACATTGTTTCTTGTAACTCAAACTCAGTGGCGGATCTAGGATTTGAGAGTAGGGTGTGCACTATTTCAATAGCGGGACTAATAGTTCGGTTTTCGCCGTTCTAAAAAAAAATTGTTTTCCTGGTCGGATTTTTTTTCCCTCGTATTGGGGCCGAACCCCATTTTTGTTGTTGCCATAATCGAGTTATAAATTGTTTTACCTTATAAATTTGGTTTTTTAGTTAAAATGTGTTCTAGCGTAAATTGAATATGATCGAAACTTAATTTTAAATTTAGATCCCCTAATCGAAATTCATATTGACTAGAGAGAAATTAAATCATTCCAAAAGCAAATAAGAACCTAAATTGCATAAACTACAACTCGGTCTATAAATGAAACTTACCAAACAAAACATAACATTATAAATAATTGAAAAACATTAAAAAAACAAAAAACAAACAAGTAGACAAGTAGTTATGTTATGGGTTGGGCCTTAAAAATTAGTAAGTTGTTTATATGATATATCAAATGGGCCTATTTATATTACTAAGTATTTCACCTTCTTCTCCATCCGTGACTCCCTGTAAACATATCAGGCGACTATCACTCAAGGTCTCAAGTTTATATGTTTAATCATTCACAGAGATCAACAATTTAAGTTGGGTTAGGGTATGCATCTCATTTACGCTAGGTATGCACCCTTTGTAAACTGCTTAAGAAATTTTCCAAACTCAAATTTTTTTACACTACGACTGAGAATCACAAGGTATGCACGTGCATACCCTGTGTTGGCTGTAGATCCGCCCCTGCTCAAACTTGACATATCAAACTGAATTCAAATTGCATTAATTCCTCCGACCATGCATAAACACATAATTAAGTACATGCATGCATGTGCGTACACCTTTGTCTAATTAATGTCTAACAGTCACATACCATGATATTTTTCCCCTTGCTAGTAGTAGATATTTGTAATTTAATTTTTTTTCCTACTTTAAATTAGAACTGAACAATGATTAACCTCATTGATCATGAACCATGCCCATCTATCAACCTCTACATTTGAATTAACTAAGAGTCTAATAAAATATTCCCTCTAATAGTTGTGTATCAAACGTAACACAAACTCAAGATTAAAAAAAAAAACTCGTATCACCTCTTTGGCTCCACAAATTAATATCTCATGGCTAATGTCAGCCAATCTTTTTGTCCGTTTTGAGGACACTCATTAATGTTATTCCAAATCACATTCCCTTGGTCACTTTAGTGAGTATTCTTATACCTTTATGTTACATATAGGTTTAACCAAGATCATTTTTAATATTAAACCTTTGGAGTTCTAGTTCTATCCCGCGAAAAGTGAGCAAAAAATTAAAGCTTTATATTCTAAAACTTCGATATAATTCTTATAGGTTTAACCAAGATCGACTCAACCATAGCTCTTCATAATATTCTTATAGGTTTGACATAAGCTCAACCCGGCCATGTACAAATTATAAGAGAGGATATATATTGTGACATTGAAAAAAGTTAGAAAACAAAAAGAAGAAGTTAAATTAACTAAAACAAGTTTCTGCTCATACAACAATAACAATCTGATATGTGCACCAGATACCTATTTTTAGTATAAATCACTTTCTTGTTTGGATAATCCAAAAAATTCAGAGGAGATGGTGACTGGTACCAACCTAGCTTGTCGATCGGGAAACGTATTGCTCAGTAGTTATCAGGTTAATAGTTTACTATATATAAGTTGTACTGGTGAAAAATTGTGGTGACGTTATTTTTCTTTTTTTTTTTTTTGCTACTCCCTCCGTCCCATATTAAGTGTCCACAATGGAATCTTTTAAGTCTTTTTTCA
The DNA here is from genome assembly GCA_026074375.1 of Tanacetum coccineum. Taxonomy (NCBI): domain Eukaryota; kingdom Viridiplantae; phylum Streptophyta; class Magnoliopsida; order Asterales; family Asteraceae; genus Tanacetum; species Tanacetum coccineum. Next base: position 51,181 of record BQNB010010453.1, on the reverse strand, counting down.
TCAACTTTGACCATAAATATTTTTATTTGTGTTATATAATATGAACGAAAATTATACCACACGAAAAATATATTCAAAAATCTATCCATCAATATCTTTGCCTCAAGTATCATATAACATAAGAAGAAATCATTAAGGTCAAAGTTGAAGAAAAAAGACTTTGAAAAAGTCAAGTGGACACTTAATGTGGGACGGAGGGAGTATTTACTTGATTCGGAAGTTCATGGCTTTTGTTTTGAAATGTTTTGCTAACTACCCTAGCTAGTATATTATTTTTGAACGCATCTACATGTTTTTTTCTAATAGAACAAACATATATAGAGATCGATGGGCTAAATTTATTTCTACTGCTTATGTAATTTTGGACACACGGTTACTTATGTAATTTCCATTGCAACAATATGTTTTTGATGCATGCTGCTTAATTTATTCATGATGTTATTTCTACAGTTATGGGCTAATTTTACTTTACTACAAGGGTTTAACCAAGATCATTTTTATACACCTTCGGAGTTCTAGTTCTGTCTGCAAAAAGAGCAAGAAAGCTTTATATTCTAAAACTTTAATATAACATCCACTCAACCATAGCTCTTCTTAATGTTCCTATAGGTTTGACATAAGCTCAACCCATGTACAAATTATAAGAGAGGATATATATGAGGCATGTGGTTTTCACACCAGCAAAAACCAAAAATTTTTGTTCACGTGTACCAAGAGCTGAAAAACAGCTTTTCTTCATCACTTTTGTTTGTTGTCAATTAATGTCTCCTACCTAGGCTACAAAAGCTGGTCTAAGCTCAAAGAGACAAAATTCATTTCTTTTTGGGGTCATGTGATTTACACGATGGGTTTATACATAGTTTTTCTCCAGTTTTTTTAGAATTGTCAAGTCTAAAATAAATTTAGATATGACAAGTTAGAAATAATAACTTTTTGATTTGACTTATATCTAACAAGTTTTATACAATTCCGGTATATATACTTGTATAATTTACATCGACAATCACAATCAAAAATATACACTACAAACACTGTAAAACATAGCAAACTCACCAAATTTATAGAAGTTACAGAGTAAACATCAAGTAAAAGGCATTTTATCAAAGACTTGCAGGATCGGGTTTGACTAAACATTTTTAGTCTGGTGAACACGAATTGGTTCCGCACTTAACAGGTAAAAGCAGTATATTATTAGTATGTTAAACTTACTGGTATGTTCTGCACTCTACAATATATTTTTTTCCTTTAAATATTTTGTTATTTAGAATTATTTATTTTAAATTTGAATATATTACGATCTTGTGAAAGTTCATATTTTTTTAGACTAGAATAGCTAAATTTACAAAAGTTGCAAAACACAAAAACTAGCTTTACCGGATTTTCGCATGCCAATCAACAACTATAAGTAACTAAAAAATCTTAATCGCATTTTTTAACTTTCCAAAACCCGTAAGATAATTATAAAAATACGAAATCAGCACACCCACCCTCGGTCCCCACCCCCCTTTTGCTCTTCCTATAGGACTCTGTTACAATCTTGTAGTCCCATCTTTTAGCAAATAAGTGAAAAAACCAAAAGATGGGCTAAAAATAAGAGTCAACTTATGGCAAATAAGTAAAAAATACCGCCATGGAACAATCAAGTTAATGGCTATCAATCTATATTTTTGTGTGTAACTTTCAAAAACTTGATTATGTACTACTTGACTGCTTGTAACATTTTCTAGATTGTTAAGTAGAAATTTAACATACTATATTTCTAGTGTTGTGATCTGTTTCTTGTGTCATCTACTACTAGACTACTTGCAACAAAAGCGATATTGCATCTGGATGGAGAGACAGATATGTTAGTCGTCAAAATACTTTTCGCAAGTATTATTATCGTGATCCTGTAAGTTATGATCTAAGTTAATGTAATTTTGTAACACTCTTGAGATTGGAATTAAATGAAATTTATTTAAAAGTTTAATTATTTAATTTATGTTTATATTGTTTTTTTTATAGTTTATATTTATATTGTTTATTTATTATATATATATATATATATAAATAAATAAATAAAAGTTAAATATAAGTAATGATTGGTAAATAAAAAAGTAATAAGTTATGATTAGGATAATAATTGGTAAAGTAAAAAGTAAAAAAATAATGATTGGATTAATGATTAATGATGATTGGTGGTGTGGGATGGTGTGGAAAGGCATGTGGTTTTCACACCAGCAAAAACCAAAATTTTTTGTTCACGTGTACCAAGAGCTGAAAAACAGCTTTTCTTCATCACTTTTGTTTGTTGTCAATTAATGTCTCCTACCTAGGCTACAAAAGCTGGTCTAAGCTCAAAGAGACAAAATTCATTTCTTTTTGGGGTCATGTGGTTTACACGATGGGTTTATAGATAGTTTTTCTCCAACAATTTTTTTAGAATTGTCAAGTCTAAAATAAATTTAGATATGACAAGTTAGAAATAATAACTTTTTGATTTGACTTATATCTAACAAGTTTTATACAATTCCGGTATATATACTTGTATAATTTACATCGACAATCACAATCAAAAATATACACTACAAACACTGTAAAACATAGCAAACTCACCAAATTTATAGAAGTTACAGAGTAAACATCAAGTAAAAGGCATTTTATCAAAGACTTGCAGGATCGGGTTTGACTAAACATTTTTAGTCTGGTGAACACGAATTGGTTCCGCACTTAACAGGTAAAAGCAGTATATTATTAGTATGTTAAACTTACTGGTATGTTCTGCACTCTACAATATATTTTTTTCCTTTAAATATTTTGTTATTTAGAATTATTTATTTTAAATTTGAATATATTACGATTCTCTGGGAAAGTAATAATTTTTTTAGACTAGAATAGCTAAATTTACAAAAGTTGCAAAACACAAAAACTAGCTTTACCGGATTTTCGCATGCCAATCAACAACTATAAGTAACTAAAAAAATCATCATCGCATTTTTTAACTTTCCAAACCGTAGATAATTATAAAATAGAAATCAGCCTCATCCTATAGACTCTGGTTACAATTTGAGTCCCATCTTTTAGCAAATAAGTGAAAAACCAAAAGATGGGCTAAAATAAGAGTCACATATGCAAATAAGTAAAAACATACAGCCATGGAAAAATCAAGTAATGGCTATCAATCTATATTTTTGTGTAACTTCCAAACTGATATGTACTACTTGACTGCTTGTAACATTTTCTAGATTGTTAAGTAGAAATTTAACATACTATATTTCTAGTGTTGTGATCTGTTTCTTGTGTCATCTACTACTAGACTACTTGCAACAAAAGCGATATTGCATCTGGATGGAGAGACAGATATGTTAGTCGTCAAAATACTTTTCGCAAGTATTATTATCGTGATCCTGTAAGTTATGATCTAAGTTAATGTAATTTTGTAACACTCTTGAGATTGGAATTAAATGAAATTTATTTAAAAGTTTAATTATTTAATTTATGTTTATATTGTTTTTTTTATAGTTTATATTTATATTGTTTATTTATTATATATATATATATATATATATATATATATATATATATATATATATATATAAATAAATAAATAAAAGTTAAATATAAGTAATGATTGGTAAATAAAAAAGTAATAAGTTATGATTAGGATAATAATTGGTAAAGTAAAAAGTACTGTAAAAAAAATAATGATTGGATTAATGATTAATGATGATTGGTGGTGTGGGATGGTGTGGAAAGGCATGTGGTTTTCACACCAGCAAAAACCAAAAATTTTTGTTCACGTGTACCAAGAGCTGAAAAACAGCTTTTCTTCATCACTTTTGTTTGTTGTCAATTAATGTCTCCTACCTAGGCTACAAAAGCTGGTCTTAAGCTTAAAGAGACAAAATTCATATCTTTCTGGGGTCATGTGGTTTACACGATAGGTTTATAGATAGTTTTTCTCCAGTAATTTTTTTTAAAATTGTCAAGTCTCATTAATTTGATTTATGTACCTTATTACCATTTTTTTTCTTTACAATAAATTTAAATATGACAAGTTTATAAGTAGTTTTTCTCCAGCAATTTTTTTAGAATTGTCGAGTCTCATTAATTTGATTTATGTACCTTATTACCATTTTTTTTCTTTACAATAAATTTAGATATGACAAGTTAGAAATAATAACTTTTTGATTTGACTTACATCTAACAAGTTTTATACAATTCATGTATATATACTTGTATAATTTACATCGACAATCACAATAAAAAATATACACTACAAACACTGTAAAACTTAGCAAACTCACCAAATTTATAGAAGTTACAGAGTAAACATCAAGTAAAAGGCATTTTATCAAAGACTTGCAGGATCGGGTTTGACTAATAAATATATCCTGAAATCGTGATAGTCGACAATAACCAGATTTTCCATCGCATCGCTCTTCTTGATAATGAGGGTTACTTCACCAGCTTTTCGTATTTCCCTGTAGAGTGTACTTTTCCCTTGGACCTCATATGACTCCTCACCATGCTCCAAAATGTATTTAGCACGCTCTTTCCCATTTTCAAACCTCAACACAATAGGAAGTGTGGCATCTTTTAGGTCTTCTCCGAGACCACATTCTTTCGAAATGGACTCTAGTATCATACATTTTCTGATATTGCTATCTCCAATTACCACTATTGAAGGTCTTGGGATGCCGGACCTTCGGATTTTGTGAAGGTTCCTCGCTAAATCTTCCATTAGTAAGTGAGAAAGAAATGAAATTAGGGTTAAGTGAGAAAGAAAGGGTTAAGTGCATTTGTCCTATTTATACACTAGTTCTATGCCATGTGTCATCAACTCATTGGTTAGTTTTTACTCACCCGGATTCATAACTTTGATCAAGTAAATGGACGGTTGAGATCTTTTTCCATCTTTGATGATTTGGAATTCTACAGTAGATAGAGTGTATACATGTGTTTCTTTTGTGTGTGATACTAGTATGTTAGTATAACATGCATGCGTGTGTTTCTTTTGTGTACGTGTCATATATAGACACTAAATTCAACATATATAGACTTAATTTGGTTCCAATGGCAAGCTAGTGTAGTGTTTAACATATATTCATTCATTTTAAAAAGTGGTTCTTGCATAATTAACACATTGTTTCTTGTAACTCAAACTTGACATATCAAACTGAATTCAAATTGCATTAATTCCTCCGACCATGCATAAACACATAATTAAGTACATGCATGCATGTGCCTACACCTTTGTCTAATTAATGTCTAACAATCACATACCATGATATTTTTCTCCTTGCTAGCTAGTAGATATTTCTAATTTAATTTTTTTTCCTACTTTAAATTAGAACTGAACAATGATTAACCTCATTGATCATGAACCATGCCCATAACTAAAATGCATCCATTTTGTTTAACATAAATTAATAAAGTGCTGTTTATATCAACCTCTACTTTTGAATTAACTAAAGTTTTAACTAAGATTCTAATAAAATATTCCCTCTAATAGTTGTGTATCAAACGTAACACAAACTCAAGATTAAAAAAAAAACCTCGTATCACCTCTTTGGCTCCACAAAGTAATATCTCATGGCTAATGTTAGCCAATCTTTTTGTCCGTTTTGAGGACACTCATTAATGTTATTCCAAATCACATTCTCTTGGTCACTTATACCTTTATGTTACATATAGGTTTAACCAAGATCATTTTTAATATTAAACCTTTGGAGTTCTAGTTCTATCCCGCAAAAAGTGAGCAAAAAATTAAAAGCTTTATATTCTAAAACTTCGATATAATTCTTATAGGTTTAACCAAGATCGACTCAACCATAGCTCTTCATAATATTCTTATAGGTTTGACATAAGCTCAACCCGGCCATGTACAAATTATAAGAGAGGATATATATTGTGACATTGAAAAAAGTTAGAAAACAAAAAGAAGAAGTTAAATTAACTAAAACAAGTTTCTGCTCATACAACAATAACAATCTGATATGTGCACCAGATACCTATTTTTAGTATAAATCACTTTCTTGTTTGGATAATCCAAAAAATTCAGAGGAGATGGTGACTGTACCAACCTAGCTTGTCGATCGGGAAACGTATTGCTCAGTAGTTATCAGGTTAATAGTTTACTATATATAAGTTGTACTGGTGAAAAATTGTGGTGACGTTATTTTTCTTTTTTTGCTATTTACTTGATTCGGAAGTTCATGGCTTTTGTTTTGAAATGTTTTGCTAACTACCCTAGCTAGTATTATTTTTGAACGCACCTTCCACTGATCTACATGTTTTTTTCTAATAGAACAAACATATATAGAGATCGATGGGCTAAATTTATTTCTACTGCTTATGTAATTTTGGACACACGGTTACTTATGTAATTTCCATTGCAACAATATGTTTTTGATGCATGCTGCTTAATTTATTCATGATGTTATTTCTACTGTTATGGGCTAATTTTACTTTACTACAAGGGTTTAACCAAGATCATTTTTATACACCTTCGGAGTTCTAGTTCTGTCTGCAAAAAGAGCAAGAAAGCTTTATATTCTAAAACTTTAATATAACATCCACTCAACCATAGCTCTTCTAAATGTTCCTATAGGTTTGACATAAGCTCAACCCATGTACAAATTATAAGAGAGGATATATATGAGGCATGTGGTTTTCACACCAGCAAAAACCAAAAATTTTTGTTCACGTGTACCAAGAGCTGAAAAACAGCTTTTCTTCATCACTTTTGTTTGTTGTCAATTAATGTCTCCTACCTAGGCTACAAAAGCTGGTCTAAGCTCAAAGAGACAAAATTCATTTCTTTTTGGGGTCATGTGATTTACACGATGGGTTTATACATGTTTTTTCTCCAGTTTTTTTAGAATTGTCAAGTCTAAAATAAATTTAGATATGACAAGTTAGAAATAATAACTTTTTGATTTGACTTATATCTAACAAGTTTTATACAATTCCGGTATATATACTTGTATAATTTACATCGACAATCACAATCAAAAATATACACTACAAACACTGTAAAACATAGCAAACTCACCAAATTTATAGAAGTTACAGAGTAAACATCAAGTAAAAGGCATTTTATCAAAGACTTGCAGGATCGGGTTTGACTAAACATTTTTAGTCTGGTGAACACGAATTGGTTCCGCACTTAACAGGTAAAAGCAGTATATTATTAGTATGTTAAACTTACTGGTATGTTCTGCACTCTACAATATATTTTTTTCCTTTAAATATTTTGTTATTTAGAATTATTTATTTTAAATTTGAATATATTACGATCTTGTGAAAGTTCATATTTTTTTAGACTAGAATAGCTAAATTTACAAAAGTTGCAAAACACAAAAACTAGCTTTACCGGATTTTCACATGCCAATCAACAACTATAAGTAACTAAAAATATCATCATCGCATTTTTTAACTTTCCAAACCGTAGATAATTATAAAATAGAAATCAGCCTCATCCTATAGACTCTGGTTACAATTTGAGTCCCATCTTTTAGCAAATAATTGAAAAACCAAATGACAGGCTAAAATAAGAGTCACATATGCAAATAAGTAAACGTACAGCCATGGAAAAATCAAGTAATGGCTATCAATCTATATTTTTGTGTAACTTCCAAACTGATATGTACTACTTGACTGCTTGCAACATTTTCTAGATTGTTAAGTAGAAATTTAACATACTATATTTCTAGTGTTGTGATCTGTTTCTTGTGTCATCTACTACTAGACTACTTGCAACAAAAGCGATATTGCATCTGGATGGAGAGACAGATATGTTAGTCGTCAAAATACTTTTCGCGAGTATTATTATCGTGATCATGTAAGTTATGATCTAAGTTAATGTAATTTTGTAACACTCTTGAGATTGGAATTAAATGAAATTTATTTAAGAGTTTAATTTAATTTATGTTTATATTGTTTTTTTTAATTTATATTTATATTGTTTATTTATTATATATATATATATATATATATATATATATAAGTTAAATATAAGTAACGATTAGTAAATGAAAAAGTAATAAGTTATGATTAGGATAATAATTGATAAAGTAAAAAGTAAAAAAATAATAATTGAATTAATGATTAGTGATGATTGGTGATGTGGGATGGTGTGGAAATACTATATTGATGGTGTGGGAACCTTCCTACCCGATATATATTGTGACATTGAGAAGTTAATACTCCCTTCGTCTCTAAATAAGTGTCCACTATTGACTTTCGAAGTCATTCTTCTTCAACTTTGACCTTAAATTATTTTGTTTGTGTTATATAATACTTGATGAAAATCATATCCATGAAAATATATTGAAAACTCAATCCATTCATATATTTTGCTTCAAGTATTATATAACACAATCAAAATAATTTAAGGTCAAAGTTAAAGATGAATGACTTCGAAAGTCATTAGTGGACACTTATTTAGGGACGGAGGGATATGTGCTCATACTATAATAACACTCTAATATGCAATCACGATTACAGCGGACTCTTGCCCGACAAGGGCCCCACTCTGGCCACTAACAGGTATAAGCGAAATACTAAGAAACCATAGTACTATAAATATGGGTACTCTGATACAAAAAGGTACGATTTTCTCACTAGTACAAATACACACACACTCTGACATTCTCTGACAACTATGTATACGTACTCTCACGTCGGAGTCTAATCGTGGGGTCCGTCCTCACGGTAAGGCTAACGGATTACCTTCATTTTGCAGGGAATCTCATCATCTACTTGGTTTGATACAAGATCTAGCCCACTAATATCCAATTGGCCCAGTCCAATCACAGATCCAGATCCATATTCACACCCGACACACTTTTTGTATCAACAAGTTGGCGCCATCCGTGAGACCCAATACATACATGCGTTCTCAAAAATACTCACCATGAGCAATCATTCAGGCCCCTCTCCTACCATACACACGTCCATCGTGAGGAACACAGTAGAGAGAGGAAAGGAGCAAGCACTGGAAAATCCAGGAGGGTCAGTGTTCAACGCAGCCCTCCGGGAGTATTATGATAAGCACTATCACCAGCTGCTGCCACTTATAGCTGAGAAAGTTCATCAAGAAAAAGTACAGCAAGAAAAACTCAAAGAAATCAAGGCCCGTCTCAACTTTGAAGAGTCTTTACGGCACTCTGAGTCAGGAGCATCAAGCAAAAAAAAGGACCTCAGAAGGAAGCTCGAAGCTAGATGTGCTCATAACACGTCTGAAAGCTCGGAACCAAGGCGTGATCGGTTAGTGTCACCAAGAAAGAGAGGCCAAGAAAGGAATACGGTGTTCCAAAGGCTGGAAAAGGGTGTGTTCCACAGGTTAGGAGACAAGGACAGATTCGTTTGCTCAAACGATTCTGAGTATCGTCCGCACCGTGGAAACCACAGAGAGACAGAAAGCTATTATCAAAGTTCGCGTTCAAGAGGAACATAACTCACCTCCAGAAGGCACCGCTACAAAAGGTCACCTTCACGAGAGGATAAAGAGTTGTCAGGAAGTGAGAATAGCAGGGGAGGACATTAGAAATCAAGATCAAAGAAGCGCATGTCATGCATAAACGATGATGATTTAGCTTAACCATGGGTATGCGAGGAAACTGATTCGTTCACTCCTCGCATCCACTACTTTGATCTTCCAAAAAGAACTAGAATGCCAAGCCACGTCAAAACATATGATGGAAGCAAAGATCCGGAAGACTATCTAAAGATCTTTCAAACAGCGGTAAAAGTGGAATGTTGGGCAATGCTGACATGGTGTCATATGTTCAACTCTGCCTTCATCGGATCTGCAAGAGTGTGGTTTGACGATCTTCCTGCGAAATCGATCGACAGCTACAATGATTTAAAAGAGGCTTTCCTGGCAAATTTCCTTCAGCAAAAGAAGTATATCAAAGACCCAATAGAGCTTCATCATATAAAGGAAAGGGAAGGAGAGTCTACTAAAGATTTCGTCTGGAGGTTCAAGGCCGAGAGCAGGGATATGAAGGGAGCTCTAGAAGTCCTGAGGATCTCAGGATTCATGCACGGGATTACCATTCCCGAGTTGATCAAACGTCTACATTAAAACATCTCGAAATCTATTAAAGAAATGATAATGGTAACCACGTCCTTCCTCCGGGGAGAGGTGTTGGCTGGTAATCAGGAACAGAAGAAGTCACTCCCGCCATAGAAACAACAGGAGTTCGGGCACAAGCAAAACTTCAAGAAAGGAAGCTTTAGAAATCAACAGAGATAGGAAAAAAGGCAGGACAAGTTCACCCTTCTTACAAAATTTCAAAAAGAAATTTCCGCCTTAGACAAGGGAAAATTCAAAGCCCCACCTCTAATGACTACTCCCGTAGAAAAAAGAGACAACAGCAAGTTCTATGAGTTTCATGAAGAGGTGGGCCACAACATCAATGAGTGCATGCATTTGAAAATACAGATAGAGGAACTGCTCAAAGCTAGGAAGCTATCACACCTGATCAAGGAGTTAAAGCAAAACAACGTAAAAGATCAATCCAAGGTGGCTAAAAAAGGGGAAACATCCAACAAAGACAAAGCCTTATCAATATTGATGGTCCATCCATGGCATAAAGTGGCTAGAAAAAAGATCACACGGAGTTTCTCCCCTGTTTCTGAAATATCGTTTCCACCCCTTGGAGAAGAGAAAGGTACGGAAGGCCCAATGATAATTGAGGCATAAGTAGGAGGCCACCCCATACACCGAATGTATGTGGACGGAGGAGCATCCTCAGAGATAATGTACGAACATTGTTTCAACAGACTCTATCCTAAGATAAAAAGTCAGATGATCCCAGCTACTACATACCTCATTGGCTTCAGTGGTGAAATCATATGGCCCATGGGGTAGATAGCACTGATGGTAAAGATCGAGGATGAGGAGCATTCAACTTCTGCCATGATGAATTTCATGGTAGTAAGATCACAAGCATCATATAACATAATTATAGGAAGGCCAAGAGTTCACAAGATTAAAGCAGTCCCATCAACAACACATGGCATGCTAAAGTTCCCAATGGAAGGTGGAGTACTTACGTTGAGAAGCAGCAGGATTATTTCGCTAGAATACGTAATGGTCTCCGAACCGAAAGCACAACTAGCTACCATAGAACACCTTGAGAAAGAAAGAATCAAAATATCAATTCATCTGGAGTATCTAGAGAAAATAGTGGCCATTGGATCTACCCTAACAGAAGAAGGACGTGGAAAACTTTGTGATCTGCTTAAACGCAATTTAGATGTGTTTGCCTGGAAACCCGCAGACATGACGGGTGTTCCGCGACACATTGCGGAACACCACTTAAATGTGCGAGAAGAATGCTATCCAGTAAGGCAAAAGAAAAGAGGCCAGCAGCTAAAAGAAACAAAGCAATATAATAGGAAGTAGAGAAGCTGGTCGATGCCAGAATTATGAAGGAAGTACACTACCATAGCTGGTTGGCCAACCCCGTGATGGTGAAGAAGCATGATGGTAGTTGGAGAATGTGTGTAGATTTCAAAGATCTAAACAAGGCATGTCCCAAAGATGATTATCCGCTATTGGAAATAGATTGGAAGTGGAATCCTTCTACGGATACCCTTTCAAGTGCTTCCTGGACGCATACAACAAATCAAAATGGCAAAGGAGGATGAAGAAAAGACAGCCTTTATCACAAACCAAGGAATATTTTGCTATTCAAAGATGCTATTTGGCCTGAAGAATGCCGGGGCAACCTACCAACGACTGGTGGATAAAGCTTTCTACAAACAGATTGGCAGAAACTTAGAAGTCTATGTGGATGACTTGGTGATAAAGAGCCGCATGGAAGATGAGATAATAAGGGACATGGAGGAAACATTTCGAACCCTAAGGGAAATTAACATGAAATTAAATCCAAAAAAGTACACTTTCGGGGTCGAAGAGGGAATGTTCCTCGGTTACAAGATAAATACCAAATGAATCAAAGCCTGTCCAGATAAAACAGAAGCCGTTTTAAGTCTGCAATCTCTGAGATGCTTGAAAGACGTGCAAAAATTAAATGGAAAGCTTGCAAGGTTAAACAGATTCCTCGGCAAGTCTGCTGAGAAATCATTGCCATTCTTCAAAACTCTCAAGAAATGCACAAAGAAGAGTGACTTCTACTGGACTACGAAAGCGGAAAAGGCATTTAAGCAGATGAAAAAGATCATAGCTGATCTTCCAATGCTGATTGCACCACGGGAAAAAGAAGAGCTCATCATTTACCTGGTGGCATCAAGAGAGGCCGTAAATGCAATATTAATAACAGAGGGAAGGAAAGCAGATGTCAATCTATTTCGTAAGCCGCGCCTTAAGAGGTTTGGAAATCAACTATACGCCAATGGATAAATTAGTGCTAGCACTGGTACATGCCAGCAAGAGACAAAAAAGAAATTTCCAAGCGCATACAATCATAGTGATCACCAATCAACCAATCAAGCAGTTCTTATCAAGGCTGTAGGTGGCAGGAAAGTTGCAAAGTGGAGCATAGAGTTGGGTGAGTACGATATCCAGTATAGACCAAGGGTCTCAATAAAAGGTCAAATCTTAGCAGACTTCATAGTAGAACGCCCGAAAGACGATTCCGCTGATGATCCTACAGAGATCGAAGAGGAACTTCCAGAGCCTTGGATCCTATTCACGGATGGATCATCTTGCATAGATGGGTCTGCAGCTGGACTGATACTTACAAACCCAGAAGGGATGGAAATTACTTACGCTCTAAGATTCAGGTTCAAAGCAACCAACAATGAGGCAGAGTACGAAGCTTTGATAGCGGGACTCAGAAAAGCAAACGTAGACTCGCGGCTGGTAGCCAATCAGGTCAATGGGTCCTACATTGTCAAAGAAGCAGGAATGATCCAGTACTTGGAAAAAGTTATGACGCTCACCCAAAACTTCAGAATGTTCTTAATTAAGCAAGTGCCAAGAAGCAGGGATAAGAAAGCTGATGCATTAAGCAAGATTGCATGCACTAGCTTCATACATTTGAGCAAGCAAGTGTTGGTTGAGGAACACAAGGAAAAATCAATAAATGAAATTGAAGTGATGGCGGTGGTAGAAGAGGAAGGAGACACATGGATGACTCTAATTTTTGAATACCTCACGGAAGATATACTACCAGCAGAAGCTAACCAGGCAATAGCCATCTGGCGCAAATCCAAGTGATATGGCATGATCAATGGCATCCTTTATAAGAAATCATTCTTGTGGCCATGGTTATGATGCGTAGGGCCGCTACAAGCAAACTACGTACTAAGGGAAATCCATGAAGGATCTTGCAGCATGCATGCTGGTATAAGGTCCGTAGTAACTAAGGCCCTACAAACTGGGTATTAGTGGCCCACAATGTACAAAGACGCAAGGAAGATCATAAAGGCATGTCAAGACTGTCAAGTTCACCGTCCGATCCCTGGAAATCCTTAGGAGAAGCTAAACCCCGTTACATCTCCATGGCCATTCCATAAGTGGGGAATTAACACAGCTGGCCCTTTCCCAAAAGGCCCAGGAAAAGTTAAATTCTTAATAGTGGCAATTGATTACTTCACCAAATGGATCGAAGCTAAGCTAGTGGCAACTATCACAGGTAACCAAATCAAAAAATTTATGTGGGACAACATAGTTTACAGGTTTGGTCTACCGGGAGAAATAGTGTCAGATAACAGGAAGCAGTTTAGAGAAAATCCATTCAAGGACTGGTGTGAGCAGCTAAACATCAAACAATGCTTCGCCTCTGTTAAGCACCTGCAAACTAATAGGCTAGTAGAGAGAGCAAACAGAAGTTTAGGTGAAGGAATTAAAGCAAGATTAGAAGCAAGAAGCAAAGATTGGGTAGAGGAAATACCACATGTCTTATGGGTGCACTACACGATGATCAAGTCCAGCAATGGAGACACTCCATTCGCACTAACGTACAGAACGAAAGCTATTATTCCAACGTAGATTGGCATGCCTACTTTGCGCACAGTTAAAGTGAACTTGGCACTGAACAATGAAGCATTAGAAATCAACCTTGACCTTCTGGAGGAAAGGAGAGAACAAGCGGCCATTAGATAAGCAAAGAGCAAAGCCAAGATGGAGAAATATTACAACTCTAGGGTCCACAGTACAAGCTTCAAGCCAGTAGATCTTGTGTACTGAAGCAATGAAGCCAGCCATGCGAAAGAAAGTGGCAAGCTTGGGCCTAAATAGGAAGGACCATATGAGGTTACGGAAGCACTTGGAAAAGGCGCATACAAACTTAAGGACCATAATGAAAAAAATCTCTCGCGGACTTGGAATGTCTACAATCTTAAGAAATGTTACATTTACGAGATGTAAACATTCCATTTAGGCGAATGAATGCAGTATGTTAATAACTTTCTTTCTTATTGTAATGGTTTTTGATTTTAATGAAATGTAAAGCCTAGCTAACTTCACAAACTTATTTAAACTTCTTTATTGCATTTTTTACTTTAAGATTATTTGTATGATTGGTAAGACGCGCACAAAGCGGGCACGACCCCACAAATGAACCATTATTCCGCATAATGATACGAGGAGTAACCTAACAATTAACTCAAAGTACGTAAGAGGTATTGCAAGCCCAGTACTGGAATAATAACCCATATATATTATACTAAGACTATCAAATTAAACGTATCAATACGACATTAACAAGATAGCAATATCTTAACATTCGGATGTTAAAATATGTAAGTTTATCTAAGACTATCAAATTAAAATGTATCAGTACGACATTAACAAGATAGCAACATTCAAGGTCATAAATTGTACAAGTACAAAATAACATCTCAAAAAACCATGACGTGCATAAGGATAAAAGGCATAACAAATATGTCTTAAGTACAAAGAGCCGCAACAACAAAAAGGTCACAAATAACTGTGACAGATATAGATAACACAAGTGGAAGGCAGGATCAGCTAGAAGAGGCACGCTCCGGTGTATCCTCCAAGTCTTCTTTTTCAAATTCTATAGCAACAGCGGAAGAAACATCCCCTCAAGACTTTCCATGAGCATCCGCACCCATAACTTCATAGTCATCCACAGAGAGGGGCTGTATTGAGCTTGCAGAAGCAAAGGTGGTAGACAGGGCGATAGTAGTGGCAACCACACCCGGAAGGCTGTCCAAATGACCCGCGACACTTGTTATGAACTCAGTAGAAAGGGGTTCCACAAATACACCAAGAATAGCTAACCTTTGTGCTGCAATATTTTCCCTGGTCATCTTCACTCGGTTGTTGGAAACACTCAGAGCAAAGGATAGAGAAGTAGCACCGAGAACAACTTGGTTAGGTGAGCGATGAATGGGAACCATCAGTTGGTCAACATCAGGTTGTAAATCAGTCAGGCCAGCCGCATCGGCAAGAGGAGCTTCAAGGCGAAGAACATTCATCACGTCCTCAACGCTTGCATCCTTATGAGAACTTAACTCAGCAAGAAGAGGGAAATCAACATTGCGGAATTGATTTACATCAGAGGTAAAATCAGCTTCCGCAGATGGGTTAAAAGCATCAACATCCGCTAGACTCCTACCTGCTTTTCCATGATCAATTCCCGCCACAAGCCCATCTTGTATACCCTTCTTGATGGCATGACTGATGGCATCTCCCAGCGCAGTAAGGTACTCAGAACACTTCAGACATTTTACAATTGTAATCTTAAAGCCGTGAGTCAACAACCACCTACGGTCAGATATGGTAGTAAGTAGACGAGGATAGAATTTCTCTTCCAGGTGAAGACAAGTCTCCACAAAGTCATCATTCAACTTGGCTACCCTGTCTTCATGAATTTTCACCTGAACATCCTGGATCTTTTCAAACTCTTCCTTCAAATTCTCATATCCCACAACTTGACCACAGAGGTTGGAACATGCAGTCTCTAAAGTATGTACCTGCAACGGAAAAATACAAAACGAATAAGGACAAGGAAAGAAGAGCAATGCAAGATATCTAAGTCTTAAAATATATACCTGACTTGTAAGACCATCTTTCTCAGACTGAAGGGACGCCACAACATTATTGGCATCCGCAAGCTTATTTTCCTGGTCAGAAGCCTGGGATTGGAGTTCAGTAACTTTCCCAGAGAGAGTTTTCTTCTCCTTCTCTAAAGCAATATTTTCCCTTTGCAGGGTATTTTTCTCATGCGTATGCACCTGCTCCACACTCTTAACCTGTGCACGAAGCTTGAGGGCTTCCATGGCCTTATCTTCCTTTAGAAGCAACTGAGCTTTCAAGCTCTCAATTTCATCATCCTTTGCCTTTAAAGAAGTAACATGCTTATCAGCCTCAGACTCTAACCTAGTCCTCTCACCAAGCCCATACTCAGTCTGCACCCTGAGTTCCGCACTCAAACATGCTTGACGGGCAGTACCAACATTGAATTTCGTGAACAACTGTTCATAATCCATACCACGGATCTGTCCAAATAGTGCAGGAGGTGCCAAATGATAAATAAATTCACAGGCAATAGCATTGTTATCCAAAAGGGAATTAGTGAGCACATTCCATTCTGAAAGGAAATTTTTTTTCCAGTATTTAACTCCTTTGAATCCACAGAGGGCTCCTTCCTAGTAGGGTGAGAAGTACCAGTAATAGTCGGTCCCACCATACCTGTTAAAGCGGAATCAAGGAAGATAGAAGGACGAGTTGGTGACACAACCTTAGCAGCTGTCTCAGGAATAGGAACGGAAACAACAACAGCTGCGGTAACAACCGAAGGTGCAGAAGACCTATAAAGAGAATTAACCTCATACTAGAATGATGAGAAGATTCCAAAAGAATGACAAACCTTTCAGAAGCAAGAGTAGTATGGAGATTGGGTTTAGTGATCGAATCCGTATGATCACCTCCCACACGCTCCAGTGTAGGGGTCACGGACAAAGAAACAAATGGAACAGTAGGTATGGCAGCTACCCCAATCTCAGCGGGTAAGTGACTGCTATCAAGCAGGCTTTAAAGGGCCGCAACAGATTTGCCTCCAGTAGTGGACCCAGTAATCATGGCATGATCCTCCCTCAACTTCTTAGGAGGATGGTTGTGTTCACTAACACTCCCAGTAGCTTGCCTTTTAAGCTTCCTACCCTTAGGCTTCTTAGAAACAACAATCTCAGCTTTAGCATCATCACCGGTAGCAGTTGGCTCAATTTCTTCACCCCGATCACCACCCTCAGCGGAGTCTCCTTTCTCCACACTCTCACCCTCTCCAAACAGTTTATCAACACTAGCGGTCAGTTCACCTTCATCACGGGCCACAGCAACCGGCAAGAGGGGAACAGTACGTCTTGCGAAGAATTCCAACAATGGAGCCTCATCTCCATGAGTTCCCTTTCACCAGCCTTTAATTTGGTTGGATCTGTAACGTGGAGGAATGCAAACAAGTCCATAACTGCACAAAAGGCAAAAAGTTAGAAACAAGGCCAAACATGAAGAACAAACAATACACAAGCAATAAACATCCACCCTCTTCGTCCGTGTAAAGGAAAGTGGGGTAGGTATCTTTATCTAGGTCAGAATGGCGGTTTAACCCAACCAGGCAAAGAAAAGGTTTCGAAAACTTTTGGAAAGGGGCTTGGTGCGCAACCATGATGTCATAATCATCTGCGTTATATTTAGTTAGCTTTGGGGGGGGGATCTTTAATGACGGACTTATCTGTATTCCAAGGAGAGGAAACCGGGCAAGCAAAGGCGTCAATCCAGAAGAATCGTTCACTCCAACTCTTAAGAGAATCTACGGGCTTGGTATAACATTATGGAGCATTATTTAAACATTTGCTGAAAGACATCCAACTCCCACTTTTAGAATTTACATAGAAACAGCGAAAGAGCCCGACCATTGGTTCAATACCACAAACACGACATAGAATCTCAAAGTGAGAAATTTTAGGCGCTGCAATAACAGAAAGCTGCGACAAATGGATGTGGAAGTACCTAAGCACATCTACAAGAAAGGTGGAAAGTGGGAGACGAAAATTGGCATACTCAAAAAATCTTGTGTAAACACCAATCTTGCCAGCAGGTGGCTCATGGATGGTTTGGTTTGGAGTAGGTAACTCAGGGTGAACACACTCAAAGATGTGGAATTTATGACAAAAAGCATCAAGAGCTTTCTAGGTTAATACAGACTTGATCTCCATAATAGTACTCATTTTCGAAAGTAAGTAATAAAGGTAAAAAACCTAACCTGAAGATCTAAAAGCTCTTTCGACGAGAAGATCACAAGAACTAGTATAAAGCTCGAAGGATGTTTAACAATGGCGAAAATGGAAGAAGAGGAGAAAAAGATAACAGTGAAAACTAAGTCGAGTATTTATACCGTCGGTATATTTAATTCATGAAGGATAAGATCAATACACATGTCCTATGTGCTTCGAGGGGACGGTCAAGATTTAAAGTAAAAAATCATGATGATAGAAGGATAAAGTTGACTAGAAGGTCAAATCAGTCAGAAGATGAAAGGTCTAGAACAAGGCACGTCTCATGACTCCTACCTACCAAGAGTGGGAAAAGTCGCGGAGAAGGAACTGTTTGAGAAACAAATCTATCGGCAGCGGAACCTTTAGTCTAGTAACATTTATTGCATGTAGCGCAAACACCACATGCAATAAAGTACTAGACTGGGGGGTCTTGATGTATTATACATATTGCAGGCCTACTAGGCCAGGAAAGTACTATACATATTTAGGCCCTTGCCCAACAAGACAAATACTAAAGCATAACGGTTTGGAAATTAGCCTAGTAGCAGACTGGCGGATGTCCGGAACCTACAAGATGCACGTAGGTCAGCCTCCACAAGAATACATCCGCTGGATCCTAGCGGATTACTCAAAGGCTGCAGAGGGCGGCCTACGTCCATAATTACGATTACAGTGGACCCTTACCCGACAAGGGCCCCACTCTGGCCACTAACAGGTATAAGCGAAATACTAGGAAACCCTAGTACTATAAATAGGGGTACTCTGACACAAAAAGGTATGATTTTCTCACTAGTACAAATACACACACACTCTGACATTCTCTGACAACTATGTATACTTACTCTCATGCCGGAGTCTAATCGTGGGGTCCGTCCCTACGGTAAGGCTAATAGTTTACCTTCATTTTGTAGGGAATCTCATCATCTACTTGGTTTGATACAAGATCTAGCCCACTAATATCCAATCGGCCCAGTCCAATCACAGATCCTGATGCATATTCACACCCGACACACTTTTTGTATCAACAATTGCAAATATAGTAACGTATTATTTGTTGCAAAAATTATTGGTCAAAACTTTTAAAGAGTTTTGTTGCTAAATCTATGAAAAAGTGGAGGGAAAATTCTCAACTTTTTTTTTCAGGAACAAATTAACCAAATTTATTTTAATTCACTTTTCTAGTTACTATGTTTATGAAGAAGTATAGTGAAGATAAAACTAAACATTTTTAATAATCACGGTTCAAAATTTATTGGAACATGTAGTATATGGAAATCATAACACAAACAATGATTAGTGTGTAGGCTAATTTCTAGAGAGAGAAAATGGGAAGTTCTAGTGAGAAAAAGACACTTAGTGTGTGTTTGTTATAAAATGAACAACCAACCCCTCTCCATGGCTGAGAGGGGGTTTAAATACATGAGTTATTAGTGACCTAGGTGGGTTATAGAGTGGGCTAACATGTGGGTAAAGACCCGGCCTAATGCCATAAGTTATACGGTAACTAAATGATAAATATTAAGACTACGAGCTAACCTATGCTAGACATAACACGGGGTGACCGAGTCTTTTTCATGATCCTAACAATCTCCCCCTAGGGGAGGTCACCCCAGAAAATACAATTTGAATCCTAGCATTATATGTCTTGGACTTTTGACTCCAGCTCGTAATCTTTGATTCTTCATTCATTAATCTCTTTGTACATAGTGAGTAGTGATCTTTCGACTTTAAGGTTGAGCTTTTTCTTTTAGGCTTGTCTTTAAGTGTGATCTTAAGCTTTCTTGAGATCATCAGCCAAAGCAAATCTCTAATCATCATCTTGTGATCTTTTGCCATCTTGCGTGCTTGTGACTTTTGGGCCGACATGCTCATACTTGTTGCAATCTTAAAAGCATGACTTTATGCTCGTATTACTTCATCAATTTAACTTGCTGACGAAGAAGTTGATATCAGAGTTGCGGAAGCTTTAGGTCATTCTTTCTTGATGTTGTAAAGTCATTGAGTCTTGAGTATGAGCATGTGGCTATGAACTTGATTCTGCTAGAACAGGTTGACGCCATCTCCATCTTTATATGAACCTCTAATGAAATAGTTAGCAATAAAGGTATGGGACGAATATGACTTTGTCATTCGACCGTGTTTGGTTGGAGTAACCTTCGAATCCGTAAGGACCGACCTGTGATTAGGTAGATTTAATCTTAAAAAGAATCTCCTTGATAGGATTTCCAGCATAAGTGTCGGATCTTCTAATGCATAAACATCATAATCACCTTACTTGTCTGTTCTCTTAATCGAAACTTCTCAAAGCAGACAGCACGATAAGAGTGAATTGGTTAGTTACTATCTTACTGATTAAAGAGGAAAATTGATTTGAAAATCTATCGATGTGTCACATGAGAAATTAATTTTTGTGACATATCGAGGGTTTTAAGCATTTATCAAAGTTCGTCAATCGTTAATTCAAAAATCTAGACCGATTTGATATCCAGTGTCACAAGTTTGACCCATTAAGGATCTCACAAGTCATCTACCATGAGCTTGTTTGATGTTGGCTCAAGCAGGATTTCCATCTTCATTGTGAATATATAAGTATCACTCGGATGTTCTAGCAAAATCACAAGGATGATGCGTAGGACTCTGATTATACATATCTTGTTTTCATAGTGTGTGAGAAACAAGTACATTTGAATTGTGTATGAGTACTCATGATGAACTTCGTACCTTTTCCTTTAGCTTTCTCAGGTTTGAAAAATCATTTAGAAGTTGAGACTCTCTTTGCTTAAAAGTCTGTTGTAAAGTATTTACATTTTCTTGTATTATTGTTTGACTTTAAATAGAGTGGTAAAGCTGTAGCTTAACAGAATGTAGCTCCTGTTTTAGTTTTTCTTCCATTCGATTACGATCTTGTATAAGTATACGCATTTGATCATCCATTCTCTGTTCCCGTTCAGTAAGTTCAAACTTAGCACGTTGTTCATATATGGCAACTTGTTCCTTATATATGGCTAGTTCAGTTACTAACAGTTCATTAGGAGTGTGTACATTATTATCAATCAACACATATGCAGTATTTGGAGCAGAAGATGCACAACTTGGTACAACAGAAACGTCATTGGTGGTCAGATATTGTTCATATGGGATAACATTACTATTACCCATATCAGCATTATTTGAGTCAATAACAGTTGACTGTTGTACTTCGCTATGAATCTCATGCTCGACCTGATCATTATTACTAGCAACATTAGCATTTTCCAGATCAGGTACCTCAGATAATATTGATGCATCGGATGAGCTAGCTTGTAGATTTGTTGGCCCAGCTGATGACAGATTGGCCATGAAGATAGACTGAGCAGTAGGTTCATCATCAACATCTGAGTCAAAAGCATCACACTCATCTGCCTGGAAAATGTTATCTTCATTCCGAGCCAAATCCCTGACAGGTTGGTTATCCACATCAGCATCAAAAGTGTTGGGTTGTTCTCCAACCCGAAAGAGTAACTCTTCTTCATCCAGCACTGCTTTATTCTCTTGGGCTTACATCAGCAGCATCTTGTCCTTAAAGTAATCAGAATTCTGTAGACGCTTTGGCTGAGTGCAGTTCCGTGTAATATGCCCTATCTTATTATAATTATAACACTTAATAGGCTTTCCCTGACCTGCATTAGCATTCCCAGCTCTATTCTGTCTACCTCCAAAACCTGCTGCATCATTTCCCCGAGCAAAGTACCTCTGATTTTGATTCTGTTGTCCTTGAACATTCTGAACTATGATCTGACCTTCCTGAATAGTTGCTTGATTTTGGGTGTTAGATGAGGTTCAAAGTTAGTTGTTTGTTTGTGAGAGGGTTGCTCTGAATGATTTGGTGAGTAGTGCAAATTGTTTGGTGAGGGTGTCAAGGATTTCATCAGTTTGGGTGTATCCAGTGTCAAGTGATAATGGTTCAGCAAATTATGGATATGTCATTGATTGGACATTTTGAGACTAAGAAGGTGTTGTGGATGATTGATATTGAAGAGACTGACTCTATGACGGTTAGGAGTAAGGTTGCACACTTAAGATAAAGGCAAGTAGATCATTAGTGGGTGGAGTGATTCTTTCAATTATCAGTCAATCTTGTGCATCATGCTTTTCATGTTGTTTCAAGTATGCATACAACTGTTCATGATTTGTCTCTTTCAGACCTTTGTTCAGTTTAACTATTGTGACAAATCTATCCTATTCAGGTGACATGTTGTTGACAAACTTGGAGTTTAGTTGAATGTTAGGCATAGTCATCCTGATATTCCTCGTGTCATTAACAAGCTTGTGGAACCGAACATAGTACTCATTGATATTTTCACCAGGAAGCATCTTGAAGCGTTTAAATTCATCATACAACTGAGATTCTCTGTCTTCTTTGGTGAGTTCAGATCCCGCAAGAAGCATTTTGACATTGTCCCATATTGCTTTTGCTTCAATGTTGTGATTGATGAGCTTGTAGATGTCTTTGGGTAATCCTTGAAGTACAATGTTAGTTGCACAGACATCGGCATCGAATCATTTCTTTTCATTGTCATTAAGATCATCAAAAGTTCAAACCCTTTCTGGTCCAAGAGGAACACCCCCTTCAGGTGTGGTACCTAGTGTGTCCCTAGTGACTCCAAGCTAAAATGGACCTTGATCAATCGACTAAAGAATGTAAACTCCATTTTCCTTTCCTCTACAATACAACCGGATTCTTTGTGACCATGATTCGTAATCAGTCCTATCAAGCATATGAGGGCGGGTATCAGAACCGGCCGCTTGAATATCATCAGAATTACTAGACATGATTGATTGATTGATTGTGTTATGATAAACTTTGGATCGATACAATGATTAGTGATTGTATGTTAAAAGTGATGATTGTTTGTTGATAAAGGTGATATGTTGTTTGTTTGTGATTTGGTTTGGTTTAATTAAGTTTACGAAATGCAATACACAAGTCTCAGTCAGGAAATCTAGACAAGTCTTAGTCAAGAATTTCAGACAAGTCTCAATGTTGAGGATTAGACAAAAATCAGTGAGGTATCCTAGACAAAACGCAATCAAGAAGCAAAGACAAAACGCAATGAAGAAATTTTTTTGGCAAAGATTCTTTCCACCAAAACGCAATCAGGGTCTTCAACTTGGGACAAACTGTAGGACACAAAACGCAATGAGAAGGAGACAAAATGCAGTGACGTGTCTTGGTCAAAATGCAATCAACTCTTGAGACAAAACGCAATCAACAAATTAATTGGGCAGAGTTTCTCCTAGTCAAAACGCAATGAGGGTCTTCAACTTGAGACAAAACGCAATACACAAAACACAACCTGTAGTGTTAACCAAAACGCAATACACAAAACGCAACTGACAAAATGCAACTGCTGTACTACACTAGAAGACAAACCACAGTGTACTATTCTCTGACAAAACGCAAAGACAAAACGCAACTAAGAAACATCTTCGAGGGAGAGAAAACGCAATTTCCAGAAAAGCTTCAAATCACCAAAAATCACCCTTTTGAATGTTTAAGCTTGGATTTTCTTGCACAACTTGGTACTAGAAGGCTAAAACTACACTAAAAACACTAACTTTGACACCACAAATGTGAGAATCAAAGAAAGCCAATGTGAAAACCATAAACCTTCAAAAACCAAATTTTTGATTAATTCTTCCAAGAGAAACGCACATGCAATCTAAGTAATCATCCCATGTGCTCTAATACCAATTGTAGTATATTGGAAATCATAACACAAACAAGGATTAGTGTATAGGCCAATTTCTAGAGAGAGAAAATGGGAAGTTCTAGTGAGAGAAAGACACTTAGTATGTGTTTGTTATAAAATGAACAACCAACTCCTCTCCATGGCTGAGAGGGGGTTTAAATACATGAGTTATTAGTGCCCTAAGTGGGCTATGAAGTGGGCTAACATGTGGGTAAAGACACGGCCTAACGCCATAAGTCATACGGTAACTAAACGATAAATATTAAGACTATGAGCTAACCTATGCTAAACATAACACGGGGTGACTGGGTCTTTTTCATGATCCTAATAGAACATGTGCTCATTGCTTGAAGCTTGGGGATTGGTCTTTGAGGAAGGTCCAGTGGGCATCCAAAATGATGTACGAGGTCAGGGTTTCCTCGTTGATTTAAACTTTTTTTGGAGAATAACAGTTTAAAATTTAGTCAACTTACAACAAATGTAACATGCAATTCTTTAAATTTAGTCTACTCACAACAATGTAACACGCAATTCATTGCATTCATAATTATGTAATTTATATTTTATCTATAGAAAATAAATAATGTACATTTTTTATATGTCTTAATAACGTAAACTTTAACGTCGTGAGTGTTTGACTCGCATAAAAAACTAACGTTGTATGTGACTTAACTCGTGACGCGAGTGGGGTAAAATTTTAGCTTTCGTATCTACTATGAAAGTAGTAGATCACTCTCGTTCCCGGTTCAATAAGCTCTTGAATTATTCGAATCGGAGTTTGTATGAAAGAGTTATGATCAAAATAATGTAAACTATATAAGCAAATGATGTGTTATCGTCAATTCTTTACTTGTTTAATTACATAAATGGTCCATGTGGTCTGTCGGGTTTAATAGAAATGGTCCCTCAACTTTTTTTTCTCGGATCCTCTCCTTATGATTTTGACCCGTATCGGGTTTAGACACTATTGGAAACAGTTGTCAGTTTTATTAATGAAAAGGGGTCACGTGACCATCACGTGCAGGGTATTTATGCCTTTTCTGGTTGGCCTTCTTTATATCCCCTTTCCACACATACCTTAGACATTCACTCATACCAATAACACATGTAGGTATCCTTTCCACACATATAAGAAAAGATTATTCGGGGGCTTAGGGGGGGGGGGGGGGAGGGGCTCTGTCTCTCATTAACCAATAACACACACAGAAAAATGAACATGGAGGTTTGATGCACTAACTGTGGAGGACCATCCATCATTCGAACATCATGGAAAACAATCAACTTAGGAAGAGGGGCGGGGGGGGAGTGGCTGGATTGTAGCAAAAAGAGTACGTTTTACATTAATGATTTTGTTAAAAAAAACCAGGTGTATTTGTGGATTTTTGTCTGTGGGAGACCTATTTTTTTAATTTTCTTTATAAGGAATAAATCGTATGGGGGATCGAGCTGCACGCACATTGCTTGGTTATGCTCCCCCTAAGTAATGCAAGGGCTGTGCAACAAGGTCCCTGTTAGTGTGCGCTCATGAATGAGCTACAGGGAAGCACAAGAAAAAACACCAAGCCAAAGTAGATGGAAAAGACATTGTTGTTTGTTTAGTGTGGTTGTAAATTAAGTGTTAGTTATTTGTATTTCAAGTATTCAATTATACGTTTAAAGTATTGAACTTTGACAATGAAGTTTTTAGTTGGATATAGTTATGTATTAAATCTACGCAAATCTATACAAGTTGTTTATTTGGATTTACAATTAATGACAATGCAGGATCAACATTAGTGGCTTTGAGACTTTGTTAAATCCCCCAATGTCATAAATTATTTCCAATCACAACTAACAATCAACCACCATTTAAGGAATTTTAATTTGTATTTGAGCTAACACTAAAAAAACTGATGACCAATCTAGGAGTATCTGGTTGCCAGTCCAGCATTAACACTAGCTGCCCACGTTAGCAGATAACCCTAGTTTACTAAAGAAATGAAATTAAACACAAGCGATAAACCAGAATGACAGGGGGGATTTGGGTGTATCTTTTTGGGGAGGTGGCGGTGGTGGGGGTGTACGGGAGGTGGGTGGTCATGTGGTTGCGGGGGGGTGGGGGGAGGTGCTGCGTGTTGTTGTTTTAGGGCACTGGGGAGGGGGGGGGGGGGACTTATAAAGAACATATAACATTTTCAAAACAAGTTTGAAAAGGAATTCTAGAGAATGTTTAAGATACAAAAACAAAGTACCATTATGTAAAGATGCCGGGGCGTCTAAGTAAGTCATAATAGAAAATTAATTCATGGGCGTCCTATTTTATGGTCAAATTCCTGATCTCCGTCCCTATTCCTTTTTTTGCGCGTGCGATCATCGCTCTTCTCAAACACACATGGTAACTCGGGGGGGGGGGGAGGTAAAAATATTCTCTTTAGAAAAGGAAGGACTCAATTCATTTAACAGTAGTTGGTGGCGATAAATATGTAACACCGTTCGGCCCTTGCTAAAGAGAGCGTGTGTGACGAACGTGTTTTTACATAGTTGCAAGATAGAAAAAGATCATGCAAAAAAAAGTAATATGAACGATTCAAGGATTTGGCCTATACCACAAACAACGTACCCAGTAATTAACTCTAATAGAAATAAAACACGAATATCAACTACTACTTATCTTTCTTGCAACAGTTGCCTTTGTCATCTTTGTTGGTGAAGCATGAAGCTGTAAAGGATGAAATAGTGTAGTGTGACCAGTCTGTGAAGCTTGGGTGGCAAGTGGAGCTTGTGATGACTGTCGTGTTTAAGTTGCAGTCTGTGCAGAAGCATCATTTAGGAATTTCCTTTTATTATGCTTAATTCTCTTACCCTTGTCACAACTAATACTCTTACCAGCTCTGCTCAACTTATTTCCTCTAACCATTCCTTCATCTGATTCAGCAGCACTCTTGTTTCTTTTTTTTAGTGGCCTGCCAATTTGTGGGTAGACTTTTGGTGGGATAATTGTGTTTGGGATAGTAGACTTTTCCCAAAAATCAGGACTATTACATTGATTTATTTTAAAAATGTACATATCTTTCCATGTTGATAGCCAATGGGCTTGATGACACTAAGATTCTGGTATGCCAGTTTCTTCCTCATTACCTGCCATCTCCTAAATGGCAGGAAGTGCATGCTGCATGGCATCCCAATTAACTCCCATTTTTAACAACTACACTTCTTAGTCCTCATATTTACTAGGGGGGGGGGGGGGGGGGGGGGGTAGGGGGGGTGGGGGGCATCCCGTGTGGGTGGAGAACCCGCACAAAGGGGGGGGGTGCACTAGATAAGAACAAAAATGTATACTACACACTAGAGCCCCTCCCACCATGGTGTAAATATCTAGTAAGTTGATAGTTTTTCTTTTAGGTCGTTGTTTTATGTACAAAGTTTTACTATTTTTTATGTCGACAATACCTAAAACAACACTTTAACGGGCAGTGTACCTAATCAAGATGTAGCTTCATTAGTAAGTAGGGTGTCGCATCCACTAGGAGCGCGAATTTGATGATGTTAATGGTTTATTGCCCACTAATTCTACTGGTATTTAGTGTGATAATCTAATCTAAGTTAATCCTATGCTAAGTTAGGCCTAATCCTAATTCTAACGGGAAAAGGAGGTTTAGACTAAGAGACTATCATGGGGTGTAGTGGTAACCAAGGTTTTCAAGATCGGGATCCTACCCAGGATCATTTTTGTCTTTGCAAGATCGAGATTGTAAAGTCGTACCGGGATCATAAGATCCTACTATAATGTCATTGTCTTAATAGTCTTTGTAATATTATGCAAAACTAGAAATTATTATATATCATAAACACAAAATTATATGAATGTTTCATTGAAATGCTGTCATAAATTATGATTATGAAATGTTTAAAAAGATTAGTATGTTGTTTTTATATTCTACGAAACACACCTCATAAATTTGTAGTTTTTTAGTTTGTGGTTCGAGAAAAGTAAGATCGGATCGGTGTAGATCCTAAGATCCTATGGTCAAGATCGGGATCCTATAAGATCTTAAGCATGCAAAGATCCTATGTAGGATCTGGATCGTTTTTGCTTTGCAGTATCGTAAAATCGTAAGATCCTAAGATCAGGATCGGGATCTTAACAACCATGGTTTGTAGGTTGAGTTGATAGAGGGGATTTTGCCCCTTGATTTGAACTGCTAGATTTGGTAGGATCTCCCAAGAATTTATGAGAGTTGATAGGTATTAAATAGATGCGTGATATCACTTTATTGTGGGAAATTATGACTAACATTCACAATATTCTAAATTAGAAGTCTGCCACTGCACCGCTCATCATCATAAGATGCATTAGGGTAAACGAATAATCCATATTAGTGATTGCGATCCATAAACTATCTCAAAGAGTTAGGTTATTGAGAATGCATCCTGGTCAAGAATTGGTTGATCAGTGTAGATAGTCCAACCAGAAGACTTGACAGTTCTAACTGGTGTGCAAGCAGTAATGAACTGTGTTAGTACTACAGACAAGCTTGAGGCAGCTCCGCGAGAACATCAAATCCTCATGTATTCTAGAGGTCAAATCTCGCTGTTCTAAAAGCTTTCAGCTGGGCATCAGCTCATTATGCTTCCTTTTCCTTGACATTTTTTTTAAAAAGCCTTTCCAAGCTCCTCCTGAAAAAAGGCTTGAATACCTTCTGATCTGCTGGCTTTCTACATTTGAACATAGTTATGACCTTGTCACCGGTTTTCATTCTATTGCTTCTGAGCTCTTCACACTTTGAAGTAAAGAGAAGACCATATTGGCAGTACAAAGTATCTTGAGCAGATTCAGCTTCTATTTCAGAGTTTCCTGCATCAATATAATACAGTTATGAGTTAGAGAAAGCATCGCAAAGATCCTATGAAGGAATCTGGTATGCTGTTCTTTGCTTATGCACATAATTGTAAAATTGTAAAGGATGATCCTAAGGAAACATGGAATCGGGATCATAACAACGCATGTTGAGTGACTATAACCTACAATTCTCTACACTAATGCACACAGTGAGACAATTCTAACAAAAATATAAACAGGAGAGCGGTTCTATAAGTGCACTATGATTAGCTTCTTTTGGACCCCCCCAGTCATGTATGGTTAGCTGTGATTCTCGTGGATCTCACATAAACACAGGCTGATAGATATCATTGATTCATTAAATATATCAAGATCAAACAGCCAATTTTGTCCTTTATACCCCTGCAACAAATTTGGTTTATTTTCTAAAAAGGCTATATGCAAGTTTTTCTTCAACTCTCTTGGTTTCTAAAATATGCGTAGATTCCCTACAAAAAATAGCCCTAGCTCTTATAAGCAGAAGTACCCCTAGCTAAGAAAACCCTCTCTCGCGAAATTTAATGCCCATCCAAACTTTTGCCCGAGGTGGTCAATTGTATTCAGAGATGGTCACAAAATGGCACCCAAAAGGACTTATAATAGCTTATGATTGGTTATTTTACATTATAAGTATCATAAGTTCTATTTTGAGGTTTGTCACTAATACCCTATTAAGCCATAAACAAGCAGTACTAACTTCTTCAACCCTAAAGATTGGTTTAAGGTAAAAATGAATCTGCTAGGCAATAGTTCTCAGAGCAGCCTCATAGGGTCTTGTTTTTTCTTTCAGCAACTCATTTTTGCTGTGGAGTTCTTCATTACTATAATCCCTCTTGATTTCCCTTTTGACCCACATGATTCAATAAAATCCTTGTTCTTAAATTCTGTACAATTGTCAACACATCTAATAGACTTTACAAAGCATTTTTGATTATTCAATAACATGCGGTGTCTCAGATTTGCGTCTTATCGACAAAGTCTTTAAGAGATTCTAACAAGGTTTTATCCTTATTTCTTAAGAAGAGAACACCCAACTTAACCTCTAGAAATCATCAGTGATAATAAGGCAATTAAGAATGATCTATGGTTTAAAGCTCTTTATAGATGTAGGTCCAAATAAGTCCATATGCAAAAGGTGTAAGGGCTGACTAATAGAGCTTACTGATTTGGCCATACAGGAGGCCTTGTGTTGCTTTCCTTTCTGACAAGCAACATAAGTGTGGTCATTTTGAAATATATTTAAAGGTAAACAATCCTCACTACAAGGAGTTAATGACCCTGTCACAACAAAAAAAGTTTGTTTATGTTTTTTAAAATAAACATGACCCAATCTCCTAAACCATTGTTAGATTCATCAATTGTGAAGACCTTTGCAATCAAACATTCTAAACCTCCAAAGGATCGATGTTCTATCTAGGTTGAAACTGTACAATAATATTTTAGTTCTAGGGACTCTAAGTAATACTTAATTTTCATCAGGTAACTTAAAGTCAGTAGACAACACAAGACATTCAGTGTCTGTGAAGAGAACCTTATTCTTCTTGTCACACATCTGTGACACAGAAAAGAGATTGAAATGTTGTTGTCTTCATTTACTCTAAGTAATACTTGATTTTCATTAGGTAACTTAAAGTCAGGAGACAACACAAGACATTCAGTGTCTGTGAAGAGAACCTTTTTTTTCTTGAACAGGGCCACCATTATAGTCTTGATATTCAGCAAGGTAAGCCTTGTTTCCAGTCATGTGCCTGGAACATCCACTATCAACAATCCCTTTATTCTCTAAAGCTTTATGTGGAACATCTTGCACATGAAAAATAAGAGAAATTAGTTTCTCTTAGGGACCCAAGCCTTTTTGGGCTTGGGTCTGCCTAGTGGATCTTTAGAAGTAACACATTTTCTAGTATTTGATCCACCATTGTATTTGGAGACTTTGTTCCAGTAATGTCTTTTGATTCTCCAATTACAACCTGCTGAGGGCTTAACAACAGTTTTCCTTTTTCCCCCAACAGCACTAACTGCTTTTACCTCAGTAGTATTAACCTTTTGATTTGAAAATTTTGTTCTTGGTGTTGTTGTTCTATAAAATGGCCTTCTAAAAGGTGACTGGGTTTTATGAAAAACAGTTTTTGGTCTAACATTATTAACAATAGGTTTAACAGTATTAACTTTCCTAGCAGCATTAGTTAGTGCTACCTGACTGTTAAAATTATGTCTAGCAGTATTAACATTGTTAGTACTGCTAGCTCTAGCAGTATTAACTAGAATTCTTCCAGTTCTAGTTAGTACTGCTGTAGGAACAAATTGGTTTTGGTGATTCACTCTTTGCACATTGTTCCACACTGGCCTATTTTCCCTTTTGACCAGTACCCTTACACATCCTTTTGTTTAATTCAGCTTGTTTAGCCATTCTTTTCTCATGAAAATCACAATCTCTAATAAGATGGCTAAAACTACCACATACAAAACATGCCTTTTTAGTAAACCCATATCCCAAACCTAATTTTTTAGACATTAAACCACTATAATCCTTTTTGTCAGGTTTAGGATTTTGACTACATGTGTTTTATTCTTTAACAGTTTGCCTAGGAGTTTTTACAAGCTTAACAGTATTAAAAAAAGCAAAACTAGGTGTTTCCTATTCTTTTGTGGGTAGAGACACATGTTCATCATCACTATCTGATTCATACTCCTCAATGATAGGAGCATCAGAATAGACTTTAGGTTGACTTACTACTGTGGGTTCATTAACAACTGGTTCAGGCATAGATTTAAGTGTTTCTTCACTAGAATTGGATTCACAGGGATTAAAGTTACTGCTCCTAGCATCAGATTCACAAGGTTTAGATTGCTTTGGCCCATATGTAATTTGAGACTCATCAATTTCAACATCGGGTCCAGAAGGGATGTAAATCCCTGTCATTAGAGGAGGAACTGCATACATCCCCTCTGCATATCTATCATTTACAGGACTATCTTCTATATCACTAGACCTACTGTAAACTACACTTTCAAAAAGTTCATTTTCATAACTTAAGACACCTTTATTCATTTGATTTCCATACCCAATCCCAGCTTTGTCCCTAGCACTCATCTGACTAGTTAGCAGAATATTAAGATTTTTAGAAGAGTTATGCCATTTTTCTACTTTAGCTTTCAATTCTTCTTTTTCTTTTTCAGCTTCTGCCAATAGTTTCTTATGATATGTGAGCACATCAGTTTTATCATCTAAATCAATTTTCATAAACCTAATCTTTTCCTCATACCAAAGTTGATTTTATTGATGAGTAACTAATTGTGCTTCTACTTTCTTTAAAGCTTGAGTATATGCCTGAATTTCTATACTGGCATCACCAAGTTGTTCCTTCTGTTCATCATATAATTTTTTAAGTTTAGCATAAGATTCTTTACACTCTTTTGAACAAGAAGTTACCTTAGTGTCTGAGCCTGAATTGCTGTAAGCCATCAAAGCATAGTTCTCTTGCTCATCTTCTGAGTGACTGGTCCAATCAACACCTTCTCCATCAAGAGTTACCAAAGCTTTAGGTTCCTCCTGTTTTCTAGGTCTCCTTCCACTGTCTTTAGCTTTGTACCCAGTGTATCCAGCATCTCTCCTCCTACTATCTTGATTCCCCTTAGATTTGTATTCTCTAGAAAAATGCCCTGTCTTGTGACAATTGTAGCACTCGAATTTGGTCTTATCAAAGCCAACTAGTTCATTGGCATCAAACTGCAGCTTTCTTCCTGTCTTTTTGTAGAACTTCTTCAGTCTCATGGAGATCATGGCCACTTCTTCAGTCTCATGGAGATCATGGCCACTTGCCATTTTAAATCCATTTCTTCTAAATCGAACTCACCAAGTTGTTCTAAATCCTCATGATCCAATTGTGGACCACTGGATTGATTAGCAAAGAAGGAGTACATGAGTTCATTAGTGTATGAAGAAGAGCCTTCCCTTTGGGGGTTATGGCCAGAAGAGCTAGAAGCACCATAATCAGTACTAACTTCATTAGTACTGCTAGTGTTCTCATAAATAAATGCCACATTCTGCATGCTAGAAGATGATGCAGTAGAGCCTTTAACATCAGGCTCAAAAACTCTAAGATTATTATACTATCATCAAAACTAAGACTGTCTACTCCTGGCTTGGTCCTCATGATTAAGGAAATTTGAGACCAGGCAGAAGGTAGAGACCTAAGGAACTTCTGATTTGCATCTTTAGTGGAGACTCCTGCACCATGAATCTCTAGTTAACTTAGAAGACTCTGAAACCTATCATAGCCTTTATGTAGCCCTTCTGAGTTTGATACAGAGAAGCCTTTAAACTGTTGCTTTAGAATATACTTTTGCATCTTCTTTGATTTATCATTGCCACCAAATCTAGACTTGATAGCTTCCCATATCTCATTTGCATCAGTCATTTTGTAAAATTTAGCAAGATGATCTTCTGGTAAAGCTATAAGCAAGGTGATCCTTGCTTTTTTTTCTCTTTCTCTGGCTAAAATTTCCTCTGCAGTCTTAGAAGGCAGAACCTTTATTACACCATTTGTATCAGTTGAGACACTCACAGGACCATTGCCTCTTTGAATGACTTCCCAGATAGGATAGTCTGTATGAGCCAAATAATGTTCCATTTTCATGACCCATATATCATATTCTCCTTTCTTAAGAATATGGAGTTTGATGGTTGAGACAGTGTGAGGGGCTTGTTGTGTTGGTGTTTGTGTTTATGGTGGTGGTGGTGGTGGTGGTAGAATCTCATCATCTGATCCAGCCATTATTGCGATTTGATAAGACAATAACCACGACGCACACTATTTCAAAATAGGAAAATTTACAAAACGATGCATACCAAAATTTCACGGTTAGCTCAACGTACCCTAATTGTATAAATCGATAGCTTTATTCAAAACGCACACTCATACATTGCTTTATTAATACCTGAAAATCAGGAAGTGTCTAAAAACTTTTCAAACATTAGAAAAACTACCATCTCACATAAAATAATCTTACCAAAAACACCCATTTACTAAAACTTCAAATTAGAATTTCGTTAGGATAATTATACATGAGGTAATCTTTTTTGCCAAATAGATAATTAATTCATGTATATATGTGGAAATCGGTAGAATATTAATTGTGAAAATCGTTAAATGGAGGGGGGGGGATACTTTCATTTAAAAACTTAAAATATTTCGTTTCAATATAATCCATCTAGTTAGATGCAAGATGATAATCGTATTAATACTCTATATCCACTTATAACATGTCATAAGCAAATATAAGCACCAATCACATGTTAACTTCTATCTATGACACAATCATCATCCAAACAATATAAGCAACAATCAACACACATATAGATCTAATGCAAATATAAATGTAAGGCGATAAGGTATGTTGGGAATTATACTTTGAGTTGATATGACAAAAGATATAAAAGATGAAGGACCTACAAGACTAAATATTTTATACTTATCTTTTACAGGAAGTCTTGTATCCCAAGGCTTATCTAGTTATAAAGGGAGGTAGCGTCTAGGTTTATTATGATTCAATTCACAATGTAACTAAAGGTGTGGTGTGTGTACTCTAGCGTCAAGTCCTTTGTAAGACGCCTAAGCTTCTTAGGTAGCTAGTTATTAGTAGCTTAAGTAGTATAGTAAGCCTTTGTATCCTGATCAAATACAAATGAAAGGCTTAATGTTTTAGTAGTAAGAACTTGTTTAATTTATGATTGTATTATTTTGTTATTCTGCTGGATAATGGTTTATGATATTCCTAGATGAGATAGTTCGTGGTTTCTACATGTGTATCGAGGCCTCGTGGCTCTCGATCTAGGATCTACAAGGTGTCGTGTTGCTGTCCATGATGTTCTTGAAGGCCATAAAACCCTAATTCTGAAAATGATATGGTTCGATCAAATTTATCTCTGCTTGATTTGATTTTGTTCTTCATAAGATGTTTATTGCATAACATAATAATGCCGCATGTTGGTCTGGGACCAAATCCCATTATTATTTCAACTGGCTATGGGGAGTGTAATTTGGGATCAAACATGATGAACTCATAGCTGAGATACAAAAATTTTTGTTGGTCTCTGGGAAATAATAGTTTTTTCAAACCCTATTATTATTGTTGTGATTTGATCTGAGATAGATCAATGGGCGGTTATGGGGAGGTAGGTCTGGGACCAACAATGATCCATAACTGAGATGTAATAAGCATGTTTTGTAAGCACTATTTTAGAAAAAGAAGAGATTATGTATGTTTGGATCTGTTTGTGTTCGGATTATGGCGTGTTCGTATTGTTTATTATTGCTTGAACCACAAAAATGAAAAGATTAGGGTTTTTATAAACCCTAGTAGAAGCAGCAACAGGCTATGAAAGGGCAGTAGGAACTAGATATATGTTTTGGTTTTCCTAGTTTGTGTAACATAATGATACATGTTTCTGGTCGATGATCTGGGCATGGTATAGCAGCAGGAAGATTGTTGGTGGTCATATAATCACATCTTCACATATATTCAAAGGTACAACAGGTTTGTATATATGATATTATTTGCATGGTACATGAGCAGATTAGTTTTGATGATGATACAGCTGGGTTGGAGATTTCATGATGTATATATGGAATACGAATGCCATGGGATTTAATACGTCATGGCGCTATTGTCGTTTAGAAAAGTCTGTGATTTTTGAAAGTAGTTGGGGTCTTGATACTAAATTTAAGGAATAGGATTTTATTTCCATAAATTTTTGATATTAAGAATCCCTGATTATTAGGACATGATTTATTCTGCTTCATGAGTTTATATTCGTCATTGGGCTATTCACTATGGGCTCATGTCATATTTCAAAGTGCCGCTGATTGTTGACGTGGTTATGATGTGTTATTACTATTCATTCTGCTGCTTAGGGTTTAGTACTTTCATGTACACTCGTTGTTTCATTTTCCTGCTAGGTATATGGTATTCCTACTGGTTGCTCATTGTTACTACTGGTTGCTCATGGTTACTTCTGGTTGTATGTCAGTTACTGCTGGTAGTTCACGATTTGTGCTGGCTCTTCAAACAGTTTCTATCGGTTGTGTTACATTCCTACTGGTCGTTTGTGCTGGTTGAAGAAAGTGTAGATCAGTGATAGTTTTGCAACCACTCAGCAACAGTCAGTGACAGCTTTAGTGACAGATTTGAGACAGAAATATGGTCACTAATGACAGTTTTGGTTTGTACGGGTAGCTTTGTCCGATATAGCTAGTTTGTACCGCTAGCGTTGGCCGATATCAGATGACACACACATTTTAGGTTTTAGACGCGTTTGGATCTTGAACGATGATGATGTTTATGGCTCGTTTTAGAGATTATTGAGAAACATTTGGTTATTACCTATATTTGATGTTGTAGTTGATAGTCACAGGTTTTGTGATTCCTTATCATATCTTAAGGAGTGGTCACTTTAAGATAAAACTTGTTCGTGATTTAAAGGCGGTGAGAAAGGCTTGATAAATCTACGCAACGGTGTACGATCTTACATTATGATGCTACTACGTACATTGCTATCACTTTAAGGAGTTACGTTATTATGGCTCAGTGTCTCATTTAAATAGAGGAATGAGATTTTGCAAGAGACAAAGGTCTACTTATACATAGCAGGTATGAGACTGGACGTCATGTGGATAAATAGGATATAAGACAAAGTTGGGAATTCACTTCTTTCAACAAATTCGTATTATTCTTTTTTCTTCATATTGAGCACTACTTGGAGCTACTGAGTTCAAGATTCACTACATGCACTATTTGAGGGGAAGTTGCTCATTTTCAGAAGATCCCTATTTGATATGACAAAAAGAGGAAGAGTGCATGGATTAAGGGGAAGTCTTCATCTTTATGAGTTTTGTCATTATCAACTAGGGGAAGATTGTTGGGAATTATACTTTGAGTTGATATGACAAAAGATATAAAAGATGAAGGACCTACAAAACTAAATTTTTTATTAATATCTTCTACAGGAAGTTTGTAACACTAGCCTCTTAGTATATAAAGAGAGGTAGGAGTCTAGGTTTCATTATTGATCTCCAATTCACAAACTGGTAAACACTAAAGGTGTGTATGTGTAATATAGGCGTCAAATCTTTGTAGACGCCTAGCTTTTGTAGCTAGCTTATTAGTAGCTTAGTAGTATAGTAAGCCTTTGTATCCTGATCAAATACAATGAAAGGCTTAATGTTTAGTAGTAACACCTTGTTCTTAATTATGATTGTATTATTTGTTATTCCGTTGGATCATGGTTATGATATCCTAGATGAGCTAGATGATGGTTCTACAAGGTAAATAAAGATGTAAAGCGAAAAGTAAAAAAAGTGCAAACCGGACGTGATGATTTATTGTGGTTCGGTCACGAAGCACTCATTCGCCCTTACTCAACCCCGGGTAACCCTACTCGAGAGTTACTTCACTAGTCAACAAGTGGTTTGTGCTAATTACACATACAATTTTCCATTTAAAAAGAACTTAAAAAAATTAAAAACATACCAAAAAATACATTGTATTTGATATGTTTCTCTACATTTGTTTTGATGCAGGAAACGGAATTCAAGAAAAGAAACCAAAAGAAAGCCAAAAGCAACCCAAATCCAAGCACGAGAAGGAAGACCAAGTCGAAGTATAAAGTCATTCCGCATGACGAAAAGACAACTTGAGGGGCTAAAATGCCAAAACCTCAGTGTATTAACAAAAGATAAAATTGGACAAGGGTCAAAATTGCAACATCGGGTAGAGTTTGCATTTAAGTTTTATAACTTAAAGGGGACCAAACTGCCAGATTACCCTAAGCATTTTCCCGACATAACACAATCCAGTTACAACTTTGTATTGTCGCCCCATACTTCTTCCCTGCAAAACCACTTCTCTCCCTAGCCAAAATCATTTCATCCACCCTACTAACCCCCCCCAGTTGTATAAATGCCATGTTGGCAATCCCTCTCCATTCCCAAAAACATTTTGATGGCTGAGATTGTCTCCAAGAAGCTCAAAAGAAATCAAAGGCGGGTTTTTTTTTTAGGATTTGCTTTAGGACTCACCTCACACAACAAGCACACTTCGTTTTTGCTCTCCAATAAAGAAAGCACAAGCTGCAGTCCAAAGACTTTGGCTATAATGAGATTTTGTAAGCCTTTGAGGCACTAGTTTAATTTTTAGTAAATTAATTAGTTTTTTATCTTAAGTTTAAATTTCAAAGTCTTTTACAGCTTGTACTTTCAGCTTGTAACACTTTCATGATTTATGCAAGTGTTGAAGTTTTTAAGCCAACTTTACATATTCCAAGTGTTAAGTTTCTAAATATATTGTTTTGTGTTCAAAAAGCTCTCACCACAGCTGTCTTAAAGATGTTTCCATTAAGTAAGATAAAAAGTTAAGTAGTTAAGTTGAAAAATCATAAATATCAACTCTAAATATACCAAGCTTTATGTTATGGATAGATAAGCAGTTCTGGCATGG
This sequence comes from Tanacetum coccineum, assembly GCA_026074375.1. Classification (NCBI taxonomy): domain Eukaryota; kingdom Viridiplantae; phylum Streptophyta; class Magnoliopsida; order Asterales; family Asteraceae; genus Tanacetum; species Tanacetum coccineum. The sequence continues at coordinate 12,889 of BQNB010010453.1, read as the reverse complement.
GCTTATGGACTCTCACTAGTTGTTTATACAAGCTAGAGTTTCGTTGGATAACTTTTTGTTTGGTACCTTGTTTGAGCAAGGGTGGTGTAAGTTTCTCTTTTTCTTATTGTTCTTAATTTCTGCAGAACTGTTTTAGTGCTTATTTTGCTTATTTGTTAGTTGAAAAGTGTTTTGTATTGCTTTCTTAGTTAAAACTGTTAGTTCATTTGTTAAGACAGTTAGTTTGGAGTTAATACTGCTAGTTCACTTTTGGAACAACACTAACTTAAAACTACCAGTACTAACTCCAAGTTAGTACTGCTAGTTCATTTTCTTGGATTTCTAAGGTACCAGTACTAACTCAACACTAGCAGTACTAACTCCAAGTTAGTACTGTCAGATAAAACTGTTAGTACTGGTAGTTTATTTTAGCTTATCAGCTTATTATTTCTGCTTATTTAAGTTTTCCTTAGCTTTTTAGAGTAGATTAAACCATTTTCCTTTACTATTTTTAGGAGTAAGCTTATTTAAGCTTATTTTCCTTTTCAAAGTATTTTCAATAAGTATACGTTTCTCCGTTTCATCTCGCACTCTTATTTCGTACTCCGTCTCTCCTTGGTTTATTCTTGCTGCTCGCGTCTTCACTGCCATTAATACTCGTGCCATCCCATTAACGCCGCGCCTGGCGGATATACTCTTCCCCCCTGTGCGTGTCAGCATTGTTTCGCTTGACGCTACCTTGGTACAACATTCCTGCCTTTGCCTGTTAGCTCCCTGCCCAGGTACTAACCTTAAGCTACACAGTACTAAATATCAAAAGCTAGCGTAGTACTAATCTCCACATAGTTAGTATGGTAGTTAATACTGTCTTGTACCTCGGCCCGACGCTTCTCGCTTACATGCTATGTCCCGCTCGCACACTGCCCTTGTTTCATTTTAGCATCCCTCTCTCTGCTCGACTTTTTATATTTGCTTATTTAGAGTTAGTTTAGTTTATTTGATTTGTCTTAAGCTTATTTGAGCTTATTTGTGCCTTAGTGTAAAAGTTTTAAGTGTTTTTGCCTTTGCTAGCTTTTATCCTTGTTCCAGCTTATGTTCTTTGTTTATTTTTATGTGCATTTGCTTTCAGTATTAATTCCCAATCATTCCTTGTTACATTCCAGTCTTACACCAATCGAAATCGTCTTGCGATCTATCTCACAACATCCAGCCTAGCCTGGGAACTCAAATGACCGCGGCGAACAGCTTCTGTATAGGAGATGTTGGACTAGACACCCCATGGTCTCCTGACCTGTCTCTCCGCCGAGATCTTGTTGATGTTATAGATAACCCAACCCTGCGGGTCTGCGCAGATCGCAAGATCACCCTGCCCCCTCCGACCCTCCTCCCACATACCCCCCCTCTCCACCTATCTATAGCTTCAGTTCTCAAGCCGACGCCGCAATCGTCTTTCGGCAGAAGTCAATATGTCCGGCTCGCACCGCGTGACGGGGAGGCTTTGAAACGACTTTTCGTTACCTTTGCACAATTTGTGTTTACATATGTGCATATTGTTCTTCTATAAAACATAAAACAGTACAAAAATATTTTTCAATTTCTTTTTCCTTCTACAAAAACAATAAAAGTACAAAAATATTTTTCATTTTTTAGTATAATTATCATACAAAAGCCAAAGAAAAATCAAAAATAAAAAAAATTTGTCCATAAAAAAATATATAAATAAAATAAACTCCAAATTTATCAATTGTTCCTAACGTGTGGAACAATACAAATTTCCCAACTCGAATCAAAGATTTAAAACTTACCAATTGTGTCGTTTACAAGGTACGGCTCATCTCAAAAAGAAATACAAACTATAAAGTGGGTATAAGGAGGGTTGTTCCAAGGAACTACGACCCGAAAGGAGAAATAAGCTTCGCGCTATTCCTACTCCTCCGCTCACCTGATTGTATTGCTTTTTGGGAGCTACCGTGAAGTATTCTGATTATTTGGGTTCAAGTTGTCTAGTTTTAGGTTCCTGTCCGTTTAAAATAGATTGTGAATAAACTAAAAAACCAAAAATACTCTTCTTGTTCTCTATTTTAGTGCATGCGCACTCGTTCTCAAGCTCGTCGTCTACGTCAACAACAACTACATCAACAACAAGTTCCTCCGAATCTTGTTGAACTTCCCATAGTTACGATGGCTGATAATCGTACTATGGCAGAATTGCTCCAGGCTCCCACCGAGGGATACGAGGACGCAATTGTTGTTCCTGAAATTGAAGCAGCAAATTTTGAGATCAAGCATGGGTTGCTAACTCTTGTCCAGAACAAGCAGTTCTTCGGACATGACAAAGAGGACCCACATGCCCACATCCGTTACTTCAATAAAATCACCTCTACTTTGAGATATCCTAATGTCCCGACCACATCAATTAAGTTGATGCTTTTTCCTTTCTCTCTCGAGGGGGCAGCCCGGATATGGCTTGAGAAAGAACCCCCTCGATCAATTCAGACATGGGATGACCTCGTTGCTAAATTCATCAACCAGTTTTTCCCACCTTCTAAAACGACAAATCTTCGGAACGAAATTACCAATTTCAAACAAAGGTTTGATGAGTCGTTTAGTGAGGCTTGGGATCGATTCAAAGATCTTCTCCGAGCATGTCCACATCATGGATTCTCGGAGCTTCACCAACTTGATACATTTTACAATGCCTTAAATGTTAATGATCAAGACTCTTTGAACTCCGCCGCAGGTGGTAACTTTTTGGACAAAAGGCCCGCTGATTGCTCAAGCATCATCGAAAGGCTGAGTATAACAACATACCAACGCACCCTACTTGCTGACCTGGAAAGTAAACACCCCTTGTGTTAGCCACCAAACAGACGCACCCTATTCTTGGCTTGCACCGAGCATCGAACGCACCCTATGCGTTGCATAACCCAGAAACAAACGCCACTCGTGATGTTATAAACCTCAAACGCACCCTTCTGTATATAACCACACACACCCTTTTGTTTCTATATAAAGCCGCATACACCCTTTTTGGTTTGAGACAGACCCGACGCACCCTTGTGGTTTGTCTCTGTCAAACCCAACGCACCCTATGGTGGCTATAAAGGTGTGAGTGATGTTGGTCGTGTGGCCAGCGGGAAGGATGTTGGAGGTGACTTAGGTCGATGAGGAGATGGAGGTGAAAGTGGTAGTGCGAAGGAAATGACCACGATGGTGGTGGTGCGGAGGAATGGGTTGTCGGAGGTGTAAGATGTGATATGGTGTTGATGATAGATTCGGTGGTGATGTGGATGATGGTGGAGGGTGGCGTGGCTCGGCTGGAGTGGTCGGAAATATCGCCGGATAATGGCCGGGAAGAATGGGAGGCGCCAGATTGTTATAGAGAGAGAGAGGGGTGTATATCATTTAGGTTTATCAAAAAAATGAACCCTAATGTTCTATATTTATAACAAAAGAAGAGTTTCAAAAAAATGATAAGTGATTAATAGTTTAGGGTTTGTGTTGTAAACTATGTTTCCAGCAAGCCAAAGTGTAAACTTTTGTAAATTAATGGTTCGGGTCTCGTTTAGGCCACTTAACGAATGATTCAAAATGCGAAACTTGCGCCATTGTTTTTCAAATCATTTTTCCTATAAAAATGAGAATTCAACATAAATCACTTCGACTGTATTTTATAAATATTTAACTACGACGTTCGCAGTTTTCTTAAATAAACGCTATGGATAAAATATTAACTATTTATTAAATGATTTTCTAAATACTAAAAAGTGCTAATAAATATGAATTTAATTATTCATGGGTCGTACGCGTTGTTTTCAAAATTTTGCGAGGCCAATTTTAGTCATTTTGTCTGCTTGTTTACGTGTCTCGGTCAAAACTAAAAAAGTTGTTCGTTGGATTTCGTATTTACATCAAATTGCTTTAATAGACGAGTGTGAAAACTTATTAGTGAGTTCGTATTTTGATAAGTCAACTTAGGATAAAATCTATATTTTCTCGTTTTTCAATCAAATAAAAAAAAAAAAAAAAGTAAAAAAAATTTTGAAAAATATATAAATTTGTGACGCAAGGTATGTAAGAAAATAAATATGATTTATTATGAGAAATATGTTCCGAAAATTTACATTTACGAGAATTGTTTTTTATGTGAGTTAAAAGATCAAAAGTCCAAAAAGTAAATCGAACCTTTAAAGTGCACAGTTTAAAATAGTCAATTATAAATTCTGAAAATTGTCAGATTGTTACATGTACCTAGCCCTTAAAGAAATCTTGCTTCCCGAGATTTAATTAATTTGTGTGTTAACCGATTGTGTGACCAAAGAAAGAATTTAAAGATTTTATAAACCGTTTTAAACAAGACGTTGATAACTTTATTCAGCAAAATTTGATGTTTCGACAATTCTCCATATACAAAAAACAATTGGCTAAGTTGACAGGATAATTAATCCATCAAAATGGGTAAATCTCAAAAAAATATCACATGACAGATCTTCTGACTGATATAACCGAGTAAAAAAAAGCCTCTTAAATAGTAAGAATATCATCAAAAGAAAGTGTAGTCACGGTGTCTGTATAAAGTTTTAACTGTTCCATTGACAGGAGTCTCTTTTCTGCTAAAATTCTTGTAATGTTCGAGATGATTCACATCAATGTGCTTGATGTAAGTACCCAACTTACTTGGCAGTTCCAGGATGTATCGCGGCCTAAGTCTTCGTACTAGTGGCCCGAAATGAATAGTTCGACTATCTGTTTCGCCGGTAGGTGTTTATCTGGTTTAAGTAGGGTTGCATTACCTATTGGATAAAGTTGTACCGGCTGGGACCGCTCCAGGACCGAACAGCAGCGACCATATCGTCAATAACGATAACAAATGGTGATGGGATGCCGAGAATGAGGACATTTTGAAAAACAATATCCCTAGGATAAAGTTCAACAAAGGGGAGGATCTCTCGCAGAGCTTATGCCTGTAGATGGCTGGAATAATCCTGGGATGGTCTACAGGATCTTTAGTTCGGAGGATGAATCAACTCCATTAGTTCAAGTGTGCACAAGTCGGTTAGCTCTACAAACAGTTCGTGATCGCGAGGATTAGCAACGGCAAAAGTAATAACTCAAGAATGAGATAAGGTGGTTCCAAGTGAAGCATTAAGATTCTGCTGAGTGGCAAGACACTATTGTGCTTCTAAACCTTTTTAACGAATTCCGGTGATTATCGGGTTCGAGTTCATACTTGTGTCATGTTGGATACCATTAAGCCCACTCATTTATAATTTATTATTTGCATAAAGAAGCGTCCCAATTTATGTAAATAATGAATTGATAAACTTATGGTTCGGTGAATTGATAAGGGTCCCAAAATTTTGCGAGGCTATTTTAGTCATTTTCTGCTTGTTTTCGTGTCTCGGTCAAAACTAAAAAGTTTGTTCGGATTTCGTTTTACATCAAATTGCTTTAGAGTCCGAGTTGTGAAAACGTGATTTAGTGAGTCGTTTTTGATAAGTCAACTTAGGAATAAAATCTATATTTTCTCGTTTTCAAGTCAAATAAGTAAAAAAATAAATATATAAGTTTGTACTCAAGGTATGTAATAATAAATATGATTTATTATTGAAATATGTTCCGAAAATTTTACCAGTTACGCAGTAATTGTTTTTATGTGACGTTAAAAGATCAAAAGTCCAAAAAGTAAAATCGGACCTGAAAAGTCACAGTTTAAAATAGTCATTTAAAATTCCAAAAATTGTCGGATGTTACAACAATGACTATGAGAACTAAACCAGATGTTGACACTCTATCTATTGATGATCTGTACAATAACCTTAGGGTTTTTGTGCAGGAAATCCAAGGTGCCACAAAAACATATTCAAGTGCTCAAAATGTTGCTTTTGTTTCACAAAGCAAAAGCAGCACTAATAAGGTTAAGTCTGGTTTTACTAGTACCTACAGTACTTGCACTCCTTCTACTTCTTCAACCAATACTCCAGAAAAAGAAGCTCTTGCTGGTTTTGCTGATGAATTTATTTATTCCCTCTTTGCCAAACAATCAAAGGACTGGGACTTGCTTCATGAAGACCTGGAACAGATTGATGACTTGGACATTGAAGAAATAGACATAAACTGGCAGATAGCAATGATTGCTATACGAATGAAGAAGTTCTATAAGAAAATAGGAAGGAGAGTTCGTGTTGATGGAAAAGCACCTGTTGGCTTTGACAAAAAGAAGCTTGAATGCTTCAAATGTCACAACACTGGTCACTTTGCTAGGGAATGTACAGCAAAAGGGACACATGATGGAAAGAAGAAGAGAGACTCTTTTTATCAACACCAAGAAGCTGGAAAGCAAGAGAAGAATCAGATGGGATTGCTGACAATGGATGATGGTATTGTCAATTGAGGAGAACATTCGATTGCTGTTCTTGATGCTAGTACCCCATGCGTTTGCTGACATCGCAAAACTACTATGCTGGAAATTTCGTTGATCAAAGGGATAGTCAACCCACCAGAAAAGAAAATTCTTCAAAGACCGTGAAGCATTATTTATGGGAAGGAACCCTTTCTGTTTAAATTCTCGTGCGGATCAAGTTATTCGTGTTTGTGTTTTTGGCAAGGAGCCCATGACATCTCACGGATATGCCACGATGGTCCCAGGTGGACATCACTTGGTTACTAACTACAACAGCAAGAAAAAGTCTTCGATTCGGATTTCTTTTGGCCACAAGCTACAAAGATGCCATGGGTTGGTTAAAACTGCAACTCATGCCAGGTACAAGGAAAAATTTCACAACGGGATGAGATGCCACAAAATTCCATCCAAGTTTTGTGTATTCTTTGACGTCTGAGGGCATTGACGTTAGGCCATTCCCATCTTTCCAAAGCAACACTATCGACCCATCCACGTGGCGTTTGATTATTTATCAAATGGGTTTGAAGCAAAAGCGCTCTTCTCACCAATGAGCCGAGGTGTTGTAAATTTCTTAAATCTCTCTTCGCCAGATTCTGGTGCCCCGTGCAATATAAGTGATCGCCGGAACCATTTTTGCAATGACAATTTGCAAGGTCATGCTTAAATACGGAGTCGTATCGTCTCTCCAACCGCGTATCATCCACAAACAAGTGATACAAGTTGAAGGTATCAATCTGTGGTTTTGAAACGAATTCTTGAAAGGACCTGTGGCGACGCGGGAAATAGAGCTTTGGTCGGATAAATAGCTTGACGCACTTTGGGCTTTCCGCACAGCTTACAAAACACCTATCGGGTGTACTCCATACAAGTTGGTGTACGGGAAGGCATGTCATCTTCCGAATCGAACTCGAGCTCAAGGCCTACCTGGGCTTTAAACATACAAATTTGATCTGAAAACGCTGGTGACCAATAGAAAGTTCAACTGAATGAACTTAATGAGCTCCGTGATGAAGCTTATGAGAACTCTTTGATCTATAAAGAAAAGACAAAGAGGATTCACGACTCTAAAATCAAGAACCGCGTTTTTAACGTCGGCGATCGAGTCCTCCTCTTTAACTCTAGATTAAAGATTTTCTCGGGCAAGCTTAAGACCCGTTGGTCAGGACCATTCACTGTAACCCAAGTTTTTCCATATGGCACTATCGAGTTATCTCAAAACTCGGGGCCAAATTTCAAAGTGATAGATGGTCTTAGTATTTATATAGCATATTTGGAGGGAACGTACCACACTTGGTAGTTCCAGATCTCCAAACTTTCCCCAAGGATCAATAAATCCTTGTGATGGGTCAAGCATCGCGACCCTAAACAAGCGCTTCGTGGGAGGCACCCCATGCTTATCCGTAGTTGTAATATAAATAAGTGTTGTTGTTGTCTGTTCCATTACCCGTGTTTCCATGTTGTTGTTGTTGTTTACTGTCCAGGATTGCCCGGATTGTGAAGACTCTCAGTTTTGTCATTCATCAAGAGTTTCACATCCTCAGCTTCATTTGGGAATCCGATATCCTAATCTTATCGACTAACGTTTTATCTTTTGGCATACCTCATAAATGGCCTTAGGATTAATGTAGTACCCTTCAAAACATCGAGGACGATGTTTAGTTCTAGTTTGGGGGGGTATCTTCGATTTGATTGTTGCCTGCAGCATTGTTACCACGTAAACCCGTTTTTACCACCAAAATACCAAAAAAATGAAAAAATTGAAAATTTTTCAAAAATATAATAAGTGTTTTGTCGCAGTTTTGCTTTTCTTTTGGGTAGAATAAGAATAATTTTTGACTTGATCGGGCGTGTTGAGCCCTAGCTAGTTCCTTTAGGCCAAGCTTTCACGAATTCTATAGCTTTGAATTTTAATAATGTGAAGAACGAGAAATGATAGAGTTAAATATAAGTTTATGTGCTAAGCAAGATTCTTCTAAAAACTTATACGAGTAACTTGTGGTTTTCTCTCCCGTGAATTTCTAATCCACCTAATCATACGTACTCAATTTAATTCAACTAAGTCAATCGATGTTTTCAGAAAAAGCTTCAAATTTGTAACTTGAGTTTTCAAAACGAGATTTTGTAGTGATTTAAAAGATAAATGCCAAAGAAGCATGAATGAAATGTGAATGCAAAAATGCATGAATATTGAAATTTTGCCAATGAAGCATGCAGTTGATATTATGGAGCAAGTAAAAGATGTGTCGTGATATCCCACTCCGCTAGCAACGAGGTGGGGGTTCAAACTAAGACGTCTTTACTTCTAGGGATTTGGTGTGTCGTGATATCTCACTTGGAAGAAAGGTCTAGGTGAGGGTTCAAACTAAGACACCAATCCTTAGCCATATTAGGAATAAGGTGTTGATGTGATTTCCCACTACGCTAGCAACGGGGTGGGTTTTCAAACTAAGAACATCGGTCGTTGGTTGTGATATCCTACTCCGTTAACCACGAGGTAGGGGTTCAAACTAAGCAACGCATTCCTAGCTTTAAGAACTTATGATTATGATGTTGAAAATGTTGCAAAAAGTTCTAAAGTTTAAATCTCGAAATCAAGTTACGAAGTCTTAATAAGTTGTTGCTTTGAGTCATGATTCATTTTGAATTATGACTATGAAAATAAGTTGGTCTATGGTTAAATTAAAATGAGTCCAACATCAATCGTTATATCATGTTGGGAGTTGAAAGTTTCTTCCTTTGTCAAGGGTGAAGAGTTTGGATTTGCCTAGTGGTATTTTATATATATACGTACTTTAAGACGAATCACTTAGCTTGGAACTTGTGAAAAATCGAGGACGATGAAATTATCCGTCAGGACATCCGTAGATCACTCTACGGACGCTTCTCATTCTATGATCCCAGTGTTAATAAATAAAGAAAGTCAAACTTGTTAAAAAATGAGAAAATCCAAAAATATTAGTTGTAGTTAGTGTAAATTCAGAAAATGGTGAAAACGGGGCTTACATGTTTACTTCATAACATTGCGTGAGGACACACAATACCTTAGTTTGGGGGATTTGATATGTGCTTAATTACACATATCTTTTACCTTCAAAAATGAGCTTAAATAACCAAAAACAGACAAAAACTGCCAAATATATGTTTGTTTTGCATTTGTATTGTGCAGGAAACGGATATTCAAGAAAAGGAACAAAAAGAAAGCCAAACACAAACAAATCCAAGCACGGGAAGGAAAGGACCAAGTCGAGTCAAAGTCTATAGTCATCCGCTTAAAGAAAATACAACTTGAGGGGCTAAAACTGCCAAGCCTAAAGTTGTATTACAAAAGATTAAAAAGACAAGGGTCAAAGTTGCCAACCAAGTAGATATTGCATTTAAGTTATACATCTTCAGGGGACCAAGCTGCTAACTCCCCCAAAAAGTCTTCTTTCCCGCCCCAAAACCCTGTTACAACTGGTAAGGCGCCCCATACCTTCTCCTCTGCAAAACCACTTCTCTCCCTAGCCAAAATCATTTCATCCACCCTACTACCACCCCCCCCCCAGTTGTATAAAAGCCATGTTGGCAATCCCTCACCTTTCCCAAGTATCTTCAATGGCTAAGATTGACTCCAAAGAAGCACAAATGAAATCAAAGGCTGGGATTTGCTTTGGATTCACCTCACACAACAAGCACACTTCGTTTTTGCTCTCCAAAGAAGCACAAGCTGCAAGTCCAAGACTTCGGCTATAAATAGAGCTTTTTGTAAGCCTTTGAGGCAACTAGTTAATCTTAGAATAACTTAGCTTAATTTTCAGTCATTTACAGCTTTTACTTTCAGCTTTGTAAAACTTTCAAGTTTTAATGCAATTTGAGTTTTAAATCAATTTACAATTTCAAGTGTTAAGGTTCTTACTTATATTGTTTTGTGTTCCAAAAAGCAATCAGTACAGCTTGTTTCTAAGCTACCTTAATCAAGTCAATCTAAAAAGTTAAGTAGTTAAAAGAAAATCACAAATATCACTCTCAAATATACCACAGCTTATGTTTTGGATGATAAGCCAGTTCTGGATGGGCTTATGGACTCTCACTAGCTTGTTTTATACAAGCTAGAGCTTGTAGATTCTCTGTTTGACCCTGTTTTGAGCAAGGGTGTTGTAAGTTTTTCTTTTCCTTATTGTTCTTATTTTCTGCAGAACTGTTTTAAGTGCTTATTTTGCTTATTTGCTAGTTAAAAAGTGTTTACTTTACTTTCTTACTTAGTACTGATAGTTCACTTGTTAAATCTGTTAGTTATAAGTTAATACTGCTAGTTCACTTTTTGAGCAGTATTAACCTTAAAGCTACCAGTACTAACTCCAAGTTAGTACTGCTAGTTCATTTTCTGAAATTTTAAAGCTACCAGTACTAACTCAGTTACCAGTATTAACTTACACTAGCAGTACTAACTTAAGTTAGTACTGTCAGTTAAAACTGTTAGTACTGTTTGTTCATTTTAGCTTATCAACTTATTATTTCAGCTTATTTAAAGATTGTTTCAGCTTTTTAGAGTAGATTAAACCATTTTCCTTTACTGTTTGCTTATTTAAGCTTCTTTTCCTTTTTAAAGTATTCTCAACAGTTTATAAGTTTTAGTTTTCTAGCTTAGTTATCATTTTAGTTTATTTTTCTTGCTTATTCCAATTACTAAGTGCTTATTAAGGTTAGGTGAACTTCTGTTTTAGCTTGTTTATTTATTTATTAATTCTTTAAGTCTTGTTAGCGGGTTGGGGTTGCGGTGGGTTGAGGTGGGGAAGGGGATTCTGGTGGGTTGTGGGGTGCATGGGGGGTGGGGGGGTTAGGTGGGTGATGGGGTGGGGGTGGGAGTGGGCGGTGGACACACACTTGGTCGTATGGGCAAGGTGGTTGGGGTGGGGTTTTCGGAGGGGGGTGGGGGGTGAAGGTGGGTGGTGGGAGGGTTTGGAGGGGGGGACTGTGTTTTTATGGTATGTTTAAGGTTGAGTTTTGGTAGTTAGGGTGAAGGTGAGCCTTCCGCAACTTCTATCACACCAACATTCCCCACACTCTATATCCTCCCACCAAAAGTGGTAGTTAAGTCTTGGTTTGGTCGTGGGTGGGGTTTTCGGGGTGGTAGGTGAGGGGTTTGGTCGGGGGGGGGGTGAGGGGGGTGGGTGAGGTTTGGGCGGAAGGGGGGGGGGGTCAATGGGGGCGGTGGAGTGGGTGGGGTGAAGTGGGGTGGGGGACGTTTGGGTGGGGTGGGTGGGGGGAGGGTGGGGTGGTTGTTTGGGGGTTTGGTTGCAGTGGGGGGTGGAGGGGAGAGTGATGGTGTGAGGTGGGGTGGGGGGTGTGTCTGTGGAGATTGATGGGTGGTGGGATTTGACTGTTTAGATGACTGGGATGTGGCATTTTAGAATTGATGCTTGAGGGTCGCAGTGTTGACTGAGTTGGAGCGTGGGGTTATGGTTAGGAGGAGGGGAGAATTCTTCCTTGGTTGTCTAGTTGGCTTCTGTTCGATTTTTAGTTCTTTATTTTGGTTTTTGGGATTAGTTTGATGATTAAGTGCGTGACGTATGGTGATGGGTTGGTGTGTAGTCGCTTGGTAGTGGTTGTGTTTTTTGATGAGGGGAACAGCACAAAAGAGGCCATATGTGCGGTTTAAGGTTGTGATGTTTTCATGTGTGATGTTTATGTTATTTTAAGTGTTTTGGATTAGAGATTCTATATTGTGTGAGTGTTCTTTCTTAATTGGATTGTGATATTATTGTTTTCTTGTTGGAGTTTTACCGTTTGGCTATGATTGTAACGTGTTGAGGTGGCCCACCACTGTCCTTACTATTTTTTTATATTTTTTTTTTTTTTTTTTATTTTTTTATTTTTTCTTTTTTTTTTTTTATTTTTTTTTTTTTTTTTTTTTTTTTTTTTTTTTTTTTTTTTTTTTTTTTTTTTTTTTTTTTAATTTTTTTTTTTTTTTTTTTTTTTTTTTTTTTTTTTTTTTTTTTTTTACTCCATTTTGCTCACTTTCCCCCTTAACGAACCGGGGGAACGCTATTATTACTGCTTTCCGGTTTACTTGGACACAAACACTATGGTGACTACTGACTAATCCCATCGGCATACTTAGGGGTACCCTCTATAAAATACATACGAACGCAAAAATTAGAGCACAAACACCGTAACTATTAAAGAACAACACAGTTGGAAAATAGTATACTTACGTATAGGCATGTTCTCCTGGCCGACACTACTATATAAACTGGTATCAAAAGGCGTCGACAATGGCATGGCACTACCTATACTTAACACACTACCATCATTCTGACTCGTTCCTTATTTATTGAAACAACCATCCATCAGAGGCATTGGTAAGTGCTATTTTACACATACCTTTTCCTTAATAAATCAAGCTAAGATGACCAAAAATGACCAAAAACAGATAAAAGTGCATTGTATTTGTATATTTTGTGATTTGTGTCTTGCAAGCACAGATATTTTAAAAAAGGACAAAATCAAAGCAAAAACGGACAAAGC